>KN880439.1:0-296901 GCA_000934385.1 Cylindrobasidium torrendii FP15055 ss-10
AGTTTGACGCCGTTCAAAATTCAAACTAAATTCTAACAAAATTCTGAGTTTGGGGCTATTCTAAATTCTAACCAAATCGTGCAATCTGTCTAGTGATACACGCACGTTGAGTGAGGTTGTGTTCTCCAGTCCCGACAATATTAGCAAACGACATATATAATACGGTGAGTGTATGTAGGGTAGGTTAAATGCATCACAGGTCGTTCTGACGAGCATCGTTCGTGTGGGTCAGATCCTCGAAGCGTTGGGACACACGCTCCCAGTCCACCACAGTCCAGAACTTTTTCAACCACTCCTCCTTGCCCCAGACACCATAACCAGCCGCCATCCATGCGTGCTCGTGGACGGATACACAGAGGAGGGGGTACAGCACGTCACCAAGACCTGTCTCTTCTGTGAGAGGCAAGTCGGCGGTCGGTGTTGAAGGAGGTTCGCCATAGAGGCCGGCTGGACTTGCAGACGTGTTGAATCCGCCGGTCATATCAGAGATGGGACGGCCGGTCGTAATGGCTGCTGTTACATCGTCAACCTCCGCGTCAAAGTCCTCATCCTCGTTGAGGGCATCCTCGTTCTCTGCAGCAATTCTAGCTTCGTCCTCCAGGAATATCTTGTTGAGGTTGGCTTCCATTGTGTCTGCCGTCACAGTGGCCCCTCCAGAAGCCATACGCTCGGCCTCTGAAACCAGCTCGTCAATATCCTCCCTGCTAAGAATCCCGTCGAAAGTCGCCTCGACTTTTTCCTTGAAATCCTCCATGAGTCGGTCTGTCACTAATGTGTCTTTGAGTTGTCCTAGTGCATCCCGTTGAGCGAGGTCTTTTTCGGTGGCTTTTTCTCCTTCAAGCTGAGCATTGACGCGCGCCCGGGACTTCTCTGTCTCCTTCAGGAATTCGTCCTTGTACGGGTCGTTCTCACGTATGTCATCGGCAATGAGGTTCAGGTTGGCGATGTGGTCTTGCTGGCCCGTGTATTGACGTGCACGGAGAAGCAAAGTCGTGGCACCAAATGTCGGAATCACTGCCAGGCGCCCAGCCTCGTCCGTAACGAGCCAGACATAGCCTGAAGAGAACATTCCGAGCGCGGTTGCGGAGAAGGTGGATTTGAACTGGGCAATGCTGCCGAACTGGCCGACAATGTTGTCCTTGAGATTCGAACTTATTTCGTGCTGATGTGTTCGCGGTATTTGACGGCCGTTCTCGTCTACACTTGGTGGAGGTGCAGGTTTCTGGGAGAGGTGAGCTATAGCTAGCGACAAGCGACTGGTCACGCACAAGGTGGTCAAGGAAGAAATGGTTGTTGAGCGCAAGCGACGCGAGGTTGAATGTCAGCGCAGCTGCAGGTGTTGTGGCCGCGGCGAGAATGGTGTCGACGACAGTCATGGTCGCGTATTCCGTCCCTACATACTCCGTCAGTCCCAGCACGGATCGGCCTTGCCCAAATGCTACACACCGCGGATTTCTTCGTTCAACTGCTTCAGCAAGCCCTCTTGGTAGTCCACCGCGACAGTTTTGAGCGCTGGTGCTGGCAAGAACTCGCCAAGACCCTCTTCAAGACGGTAAGGGAGCATGGACCGTTGGTGAAGAGTGCGAATGGCAACGGGCTGCCGGCGGAGACATTGCCGGGAGTGGCGAAGAATGGAGCATAGTCGTAAACTGCTCATTGTCCGTGGCGGTTCTGGCGCGTCGTCGTCGTGAGCAGTAGAGACGCGTGAAGTCCAATTTTCGTATGTTCGGTCCGTTCCGATCAGCCGCTTCCCGGCCACCAAATTACAATTCTGTTTCAATTTGTGCAGACCACTCACCTGCATAGTACATCTGAAGCAAACTTTAGGATTGGCCGCACCGATGCAAAAAAGAAAATATGCTAGGATATTCTCTGCGTTGATTCTGTACGATGCTTGACTTTGGAAGGAAAGTCAAGGACAGCAAACGGGAGCGCTAGACTGTCGAACGATACTGTGGCAGTCTCCACTTGCTAGCTCTACCCAAGAGCTCATGCATGGCTCACTCTGGTAAGCTTCCCAATTCGTTACGTTTGTTCCAAGATTCCAGCTTCTTTCGTTCACACTTCGGCATGAGTGCGATTGTTTCTATTCAGTCCTACGCGCCGATACATCACCATAACTTGGTTTTACCGCGGCAGGTCGACCAACGAACAACTAACTGGCACGCTCTTTCCGTCACTACCTCGGTGACCATGCCTTTACTTGCGAATAGTCGTTATTCTGTCTGGTGACAGTGGTAGTCAGAGGCAACGACACACTGACAAAGCATTTCCCCTTGTTCAATCCAGACGGCCGCACCAATGTATGATGAATCCCTCGGCTAAGTGAGGGGCAAATGGACGGTTATGGTCCGCCTCTGCAAGTCGTCTCGGACCACCTCCAGGGCCCTGGCCGAGGTCGAGCACAGCGAAAACGGACGCGCGAATGCCGATCCTCCATTCGAAAACGTGATAACTTGACATTCTCTGCAGAACATAGCGTCCTACAGACGAGTCAATCGCTTTGTTATCTACACCCTAGAAGCTTTTTAGTTCACGACAATTGACGTAGCCTTGCCGACATTACTGCTGGAAACAACGACATCTCGCCGACTCTCTTATTTGCGCCCACGAATGGTATTCAAGTTCTGAGCCCGAGACTTCTGCACATGCCAATGAACCACAATTTATCATTACTGAAGGACTGCCAACCCAGCAGACGGTCCGAACTGTGTTCTTTGTATTAACTTACCCACGATGGTTCTGTCGGTCCATTTACGCACATGTTTGCACCACCAAATCGGACAGCTAAGATACGCGTGATTTTACAGAAATCAATACTACTCAACTGGTCTCTTGCTCAGTATACGGCTAAGTGCCGTTGTAGCCATTGGACTGCCTCGGTCTGAACAAGGTCTGAACAAGGGGCGTTCGACGTTGTGCGAGTCGGGACCGGGGACGTGCCTATCGTAGTCAGATATTTTATCCATTCAGGTCGTCTGGCTGAATTCTTTGCCTTTGACGGCCAGAGCCAGCATGTGGGCCCACACTGCGGCCCCCATTCTGGCCCCCGCGCTGGGGTGTTCTACCGTCTGGGCATTGTTCTGTAGTCCCACAAATTCCATGGGTTGGTGCCCCTTCCCCCGTGTGGGGTGTCTGGAGCATACCATGCACAGAAGCCCAGTAGTAGCCAGACAGAAAGCAGGTCCATACGCTCAAAAAGGGAGGAACCCGGCGCACGCGATCGCGATTGGTGACGTCCATCCGAAATTTCAGCCATTAACATAAATACTGGTCGCCATCTTGCTTCCGCACCACCCTCGCCCTACATACTCTCGCAAATTCACCACAAAGCTCAATCTACAAATCATCTCCGATGTCTGCAACATCGGCCCACTTCTATCGTGACCCCCAGAGCGTCCTCGACGACATAGGCGCTCAGTTCCATCTTGGCTCAGACACTCTTGGCAGCATTGCCGAGGCCTTCATCGAAGAGTACCGACAAGGTCTGGCAGGATATGGAAAGCCCATGGCTATGATGTGCGTTGTTGTCCTAGTCAATGATCAGTCTACTGAGCATCCATTAGCCCTACCTTCGTGACCGGTGTCCCGGACGGTACAGAGACAGGGTGCGCCTTCTTTACCTCTCTTCGTTGCGCTGATACTGACATCTCAAAGTACTTTCCTTGCCCTGGATCTCGGTGGAACCAATCTGTACATCTCCCTTCTTGCAGTCACTCCTTTTCATCTCATTTTGCTGCCAGACGCGTCTGCCAAGTCGTGCTCAACGGCGACAAGACCTTCTCACTCAGTCAACAAAAATACAAGGTTTCCGATGCATTGAAGACCGGGGAAGCCACAGCGTTGTTTGGTACGCCGGACAACAGTGTCGACCATCCTCTCCTTCTCACATAGACATAGACTATCTTGCGGATTCCGTCGATGCGTTCCTCACATCCAACGCAGAGAAAGACACCTCTGCCTCTGGCCTCAACCAGCCAGATGTTCTTCCCCTTGGCCTCACCTTCTCATTCCCTGTGGAACAGACTGCTCTCGACTCCGGCAAGATCCTCACTTGGACGAAAGGATTCGCTGCCAAGCATGCTGTGGGCAACGATGTCGTCCAACTACTACAGAACGCCTTCAACAGGAAACACATGCATGTCAAGTGCGTTGCGCTCGTAAACGACGTATGCACCTACAGCTCTCTTCATCTGATTGTGCCTCTGACCTCAACATAACGTAGACCGTGGGCGCCATGCTATCGCGCGCGTATACCTCCGGTGGTTGCACGCTCGGTGCCATATTTGGCACTGGTACAAATGGTGCTTATGTCGAGCAAGTTGAGAACATCACCAAGCTTGGCAATAACCCTGCTGTTGCAAAGGGAGGCGTTATGGTAGTCAACACCGAATGGGGCGCCTTCAACAACTCGCGGTCACACCTTCCCTCGACGCCATACGACATGACTCTCGATAGGCAGTCTATCAACCCTGGATTCCAAGCATTCGAGAAGTTCATCTCCGGCATGTATCTTGGTGAAATCACCCGACTTGTGTTGCTTTCTCTCATCGATGCCGCACCGAAGCCAATACTTTTCGGTGGCAAGTCTTCCAGCATCCTCGACAAACAGTGGGGGCTCGATTCGAGTGTCATGAGCGACATTGAGACGGCGTGGGAGAGCGTCGGCGTCACTTCGAACCCTACCCCGAAGTTCAATGACTGGGACGACAACAAGCTCGACCACAATGTCAAGTCAAAGCTGGATCGCGTCTGGGCAGTGGTCGTTTCTGGAATGGGCGTGTCTGCCGACCATGTTTCCCTGCGGGATGCCTCTGTACGTGGTCTTTATGAGTGTATTTGGGGATAAGCTGACTGTCCTCAAGATCGTCAAGTGGATTTGCTCTCTGGTTGCAAAGCGCGCTGCACGGCTCTCCAGTGTGGCCGTTGCGGCGACGATGCTCCAGACAGGGCGCGCAACACTCGTCAAGGGAGATACATCGCACCCATCTGCGACTTCGACGGAGGAAATCAAGATTGGCGTTGACGGCAGTCTTATACAATTCTATCCTCACTTCGAGGATATGGTGCGGGAGGGTTTGAGGTACCTCGTCGGTGAGGGTGTCGAGGGGCGCATTGAGATTGGCCTAGCGAAGGACGGTAGCGGTGTGGGAGCAGCCTTGTGTGCGCTCCAGGCGACCAAGCAGATATAGCCCCGATGACTGTAAGAAGGAAAATGTAACAAACCATAGAAGGACATTATGTACATACATATTGGTAGCTTATTGTACTACTTGAGTTTTGGGCTTCACATGCGTAGCTTTACTAGTACTGTTGTAACTCGGCTGGTGACTTATTCCATCCTTATGGTTCTCCCGTTTCTATGAACGACAAAGCGTCCATTCGGGTCGCAGGGGCGAAGGGAGGGCATTCAGTGCGTTGCTTCAGCACCTTGATCAGGACATGAGGGAGCTGTAGACTGCGTCAGTGATGTCCGATTATCATTCCAACCTGATCTTCTTCGGACTCGAGCTTCAACGCAAGAACACACAAACGGCAGTGTAGTGCTTCCAGTTGGCTTCCGGCGGGTTGCGAGCACCACTCAATCTACATTATCAGCCCTCGGGGCTTTATCTTACCCCATCAAGTCATACTACTTCTCTGGCCATTCCCACCGTCTAGCCGACGGTAGAAAGGGTCGTTTTTCCATGTCCACCCACATGCCGCCGTGGATCATGTCGGCAAGTATTCCAACTTGAAGATGCGCCTGTATCGCATCGAAGCGTGGTGGACGTCTTAGACATCGCGGACAAGTTCACGGTTCACGCCAGAGAATATGATGATGGGAATACAAATCATACAATGCACTCAGCAGGCTGCAATACCATCATTTTGGTTTGAACGTCCTCCAATGGCCGTCTTCTCTGGTCTTCTCTGCGTGCATGTCGTTGATGTGACGAGCACCTTGTGAGCGCCGGCCGCGGTATACCAATACTCTTGGTATATAACCGAGCAAGCTCGCTGTCTGCTTTCCGTCGTTTGCTTGCTTCCTCGACCACGCCACCATGGGCGATCCTCTCATTGTGAAGATGTGAGCCCTGCAAATTTTACTTACGGCAAACCATTTGTGCTCATGAAGCTCGTGATCTTTCAGACTGGCGCCATTTTTTGTCGGTGCCTTCATGAGTTCTATTCTGTATGGGGTACGCGCACTAATTCCCATACTCGTTGAATTTACCTGATATTAAACATTCCAGATATGCCTGTTGCAGGTGCGCAAGATACAACGTCCTGCAATAACGCTTCTCAAAGACAACTGGACTAGATGTTCACCTTTTATCAAACCTGTGGCAGGTACTAGGCATTCCTTCATCAGCTTCAAGAGCCATTTACAAATGCAATCTGCGTTTTTAGGGATTCATTATGGCTGAAACTCTTCGTAAGTAGCCCACTGGTGATCCATGACTCCTGGGAATTCGACATTGTTGCAGATATTGTACCTCTTCCTTGCAGAGACGGCCAAAACTGTCGTCGACATCGGCATAGCATTCGAGCCCATCCTCCTTGATGAGATATCCTCTGTTACCATCACATCTCCTCTTCGTGCGTCATGCTCACCTGTGTCCGTGTCTCTCTCACGCATTGACTCCGCTGTGATTTTCTAGTTGTTCGTCCTGATGGTCTCTTGACGGTATGTCCTCTGAAACCCATCTATGCGTTCCATGAAAAATATGCATCTGTGCTTCCCAATAGGTCTTGATTTCTGTGCCTGCACAATTGTTCATGGCATGGAGGATACGAGTAATATCGCAACTCTGCTGGCCCGCCGGCATTATTGTGCTCACCGCGTTTGTATCCTTTGGTGCGCATAATTGACACTGCACATAAACCCACACAGCCTGATCAGTTCGTCAAACAGGTGGCGGCATCGCAACGACAGCGAGTGTCCTCGAAAAGCCAAGATATGATCAGTTCAGGGAATTCTCAGCTGCACCCATTACCTGGCTTCTGGCCTCGGCGGCTACCGACGTGCTAGTCACTGTTAATTTGGTGTATTTCCTGGTGCGCCTCCGTGCGGTAGTCGAACGCCCGCCTGACAGTGTCCTTACCCCCGCTCAGTGGAGACGGCAGTCGGCGATGAGCAGCGACCTTGTGTCGAGAATCATCTCCTTCAATGTCAGAACAGGAATGATTACTAGCGCAGCGGCAGTGTCGGACGCCATTGTTTTCATAGTAGTCGAGGCAAGTAAGCCAACGTATGGCAAGACCAGATACTAACGCTGAACGTGTAGAATTCGACGATGTGAGTTTGTGAATACGTAAAGAGAGACAAGACTGATTAAAGGCTGGAAAGCTTCTTTGCCTGGGATCTCTGCCTAGCAAAGCTCTACGCCATTTCGTTATTAAGTTCGTGCGTAATTTCGACTATAGCTCTTGCAAAATGGCCACTGACGGTCGAAACAAGTCTCAACTCGAGAAGTACAGCATTCTCAGAGGCCCAGAAAATCTACGACCCGAATCCGCTCTTCATTTCATCACAAAGCGGTGGCGGGCAAGTAAGCACAACCCTAACTTTCAACGTCGCTGTAAGTACCACGCGTTCTCATGATACAACCAAACTTATTATCGATGCTTAAGCGTCCGACAACCTTGAATACTACAACTATGGGTATGGAAACCTTTGAAATGGCCGATTCGTCTCTGGAGGAGGGTAGTCCTACGAAAGGCCCGCGACGGAATTCCAGTTCATCGAGACAGATACCATAAATATTTCACGATGAGATGTAATACTGAATATCTTGAAGCTTATGTTGTACAACGCCTAGTTTGTCACAAGTCACAGTCCAGTCGCAAACTTATGTAGGCACTCGCCAACTCGGTGCCTTTACGGTCCGCGGATCGCGTGCCGTAAATCGACTGCGTTCCACGTCGCGTTCAACGCTCAGCTCGAATCCATCAGCATTGTACACAATGGCGCCAAAATCCACATCCAGCAAAGCAACGACCGTCTCCCCGTCGTCCAACCCGGTGCTGGCATTATGGAAGTCGTACAACGAGCAAACACCCGACCGCCTGCGGTTCATCGACGCTTTCTTGGTCTTCCTCATGCTTACGGGCGTGATTCAATTCGTGTATTGTGTCCTCGTCACAAACTTCCCGTTCAATGCGTTCTTGGCTGGGTGCGTCGTGTGTGGGATAGAGGAACATTGGACTGAGGGCGCATTAGATTCTCGAGCACCGTTGGCCAATTCGTCTTGACGGCGTCACTTCGCTCTCAGGTGGACCCGGAGAACAAGAACGAGTTCAAGGAGGTGTCGCCAGAAAGGTGCGCTAGTTCTTTATCATAACGTATGAACGCACTGCTTAATGATCACTACAGAGCATTTGCAGACTTTGCGTTTGGTTCCATTGTCCTTCATTTCTTTGTATTCAACTTCCTCGGATGAGGTGCTGCAATCCACGTATTCCACATAAAACATGATATCTCATCTGAAGAAACGCGTGAACTTGTGTGTGTAAACGAAAGGCGTCTTGCTACACTTGGTTCCCACTTAAGGTGCCCCAGTGTAACGCACGCAGATGCTATGTATACATATCCGGGTCATGAGAAGGGTGATGTGCTATTTTTCCTCAGCGCTCTAATGAGTGCGCTCGAAGGAAGATGAGCGCTGTGGGCCGGTTAAGATGAGACGGCGCATGGAAGTTGTGAACACACCCCGGCAATGACAACCGCGAAATCGAATATGTATTCTCCTGTGACTTATGAGGAAATCTTCCATGGAATGATACTTGCAGAGCGGCGTACCGAACTCGAGATATGAGCGGAAGAGCTCTGTGGGGAGGTCAATGACTGGGAGGTAGGGCGCATTGATAACGCACGTCGCACATCCTTGTTGGGTATGAGGCGAAGAGCCGGTCTAGGGTGAAGTGCTCGTCAGAGATTCTGTCGCAAGGCTGGCAAACGACGCACGTCAAACCGGTCGTGCGCTTCATGCCTGCGAGAAAGGCGGTAACAAGTATGGCGTCAATGGCAAGGTGGACTACATCTGGTTATCAGCTGCTGGCACCATTGGTGTAATACTCACGCAGACCAAACATTCCGGAATAAATGGGGGGTGAAGAGACGACGGCGGTGATGATGGTGTTGGCAGCAGGAGACTTGTAATGTTTCGGCAGCCTGGCAGGCAATGACACCGCGATCACGTACTTGCATCTCGTCGTTCTTGATGGCATTACAGTAGTGCCAACTTACGCGGAAATGTATGCAGTAAGCCAGTGGCATACAGTATTACGCTCATTTGCTCTGAGAACGAGATCCAGGTAGCATTGATATTTTAACGAATTGTTTGGTTTAATGATACAAGTATATGCGCATGATGTGGGGTGTGTGTGGTTACTGGTACAAGGTAGTCCAAGTTGGTGAATGTGATGGTTGTGATTGTGATTCTGGCAAGGTATATGGGATTTGCATCCTCAAATCTCAGGGTTTGTTAGGTTGGCAGCAAAGGGGCTAGAGGAAGGAGCTCACCATAGAAGAGGCTATCTCGAGACACTAATCCTCCTCGTCAGACGAATCTGAGTCGTCCTCGATGATGACCCGTCTTCTGCAGCGGGGAAGAGAACCAAGGGTGGGCTGGACGCAGCCTTTGGGCACGACGTTGTCGCGGAGTACGGGTCTGGTAAACTCGATGGAGAAAGTGATGCCGCGACGTTCCCGGAGGGTACGGCCAGATGGGTGAACATATGCGTCCCAAGAGTTGTGTGCAGGTGTTGCCTCGATGGCAAGTGCAAGATTGGTGGTGTCAAAGATCATGGTGGTGGATATTGGTAGAAGATGGTTTGGGGTTGAGTTGTGAGAGGCTCCTACAAAATCTGCGGGTTCTTAAGCAAATGGAGGTAGCCCCTTTGAGGTGACACAGCTGCAGTGGTAGCTCCTTGGTCTCAATTGACACGGTCAATTCTGGCAGAGCGTAGACATTCAATTCTGTGGAAAATAGTTGCTTCCTTCTTGCAATTACAATTGGGAGCGAGATTGACTTCAGTGCATTGATGAGAGGAATTGCGAGGAATGGATTGAATCATTGAAGCCGAACGGACGGCAAACGCGATCGGGATGCTGCCGAGACTCTGTGGCGGTGCAGATATTATTATCTTTCCTGCACGTTTGAACGTCAAAGCGCCTCACTGCTGTAGTCCGCTCTCGAGTTCGACCCACTGGGATGATCCATCTGTCAAAGCGAAATACTAGAGCTTCATGCAAAGAAATATGGATTGCGTCAGCAAAAACTACACACTGCCAATGCTATGACATCGCCCCCCAGTGACTTGGCGCACCAGTTGCAAGTTGACAACAGACCATCATGGACCGATTTATGAACAAAGTGAAGGGGAAGATCCAGAAGACAATGGATCAGATAGAGCGCGAGCTCACAGGCGGAGACAGCGCAGTCGTGCCATCTGGTGGGCCGCCGATCCCGCTCGACTTGAACAATCCTGCCACCTTCTTTCGCTACCGCAAGCAGCGCGGAGTCAATCTAGGTATGTCATTTCGAGCTTCCTCCCTCTACTACGTTTTATATCTAAGCTCAGGCTCGTGGTTTGTCCTCGAAAGATGGATTTCCGAGGCGCCATTTCGCGAAGCCAAGGCGCCCGGTCAGAGTGACCTGGACGTAGCCAAGGGCTCTAACGCGAAGTCTATCCTTGAGCAGCACTGGGATACGTGGATCACCGAGCCTGACTGGCAGTTCCTCGCAGAGAAAGGTGTCAACACCGTGCGTTTGCCTGTGCGTACTTCAATTTCCAGGCTACAAGCTAGGTGTTAAGCGTAAGCCCATAGATTGGCTACTATCATCTCTGTGGGGCTGAGCGGGGTGTACTTGAGAGAACACACTTCGAAGATCACTACGATGTGTTCTCTGGAGCTTGGCCTCGCATCGTGGCAGCCTTGGAAACTGCGCAGCGCTACGGAATGGGCGTCCTTTTGGGTCAGGTCTTCCCTTAGGAAATACTTCATCTTGATGTTGACACACTGTCCAGATCTTCATGCTGCTCCAGGCAAACAAAATCATGATTCCCATGGTGGAACGTCGAAGGACCCCGAGTTCTTCCACAAGTCGCGTCACCGTGACCACACCATAACCGTGCTACTGACCCTTATTCGACTGTTGGGCAACCGCTATCCACACATCGTTGGAATTGAATTACTCAATGAACCAGCGCCTCCCTCAGATGGCGACCTCAAGAGCTGGTACAGCGAGGCTATCCGTGCCATCTCCGCTGTTGACCCGACAATCCCGCTCTACCTCGGCGAATGTTGGCAGACAGAGAATTACGCCGGATGGATGAAGTCGATCCAGCCAGGCGTGCCCAACATGTTAGTTCTGGATCATCATCTGTATCGGTGCTTCACGGGCGAAGATACACAAACACCTGCAGACGACCACGCAGGACGGTTGCGCGATCCTAATAACGCTACTCCTCAGTTGTTTGGTCGCGTTGGTTCGTCCATGGTAATAGGCGAGTGGTCTGCGGCGCTCAATCCTGGGAGTATCAAGTACGACAACGACAAGGAGCACAGAGTGTTTGCGAACGCTCAGTACGAGCTATACGAAAGGACCTGTGCAGGATTCTTCTTCTGGACGTATAAGAAGGGAGAGGGATGGGACAATGGGTGGAGCTTCAGGGATGTGCAGAGGAGCGAAGTGCTGCCTTCCTGGATAGGTGGCATGCGGGGTCGTATTCCTCCGGACGGGAGCGACGCGCAGAGGCGAGATGCGGCAGGGCATGCAGCCACGGGTCAGTTGATAGGTTTCTTTGGTATCGCTCGTAGCTCATAAATCGTCAAGCATCTCATTCTGGTTATTGGTCCACCCAATCTGGCAACTACAACTTCGCGCGCTTTGGTGAAGGATTCTTCATGGGCTGGAACGACTCCTACGCGTTCTTCCGGTCAGTGCCAATTGGAGCTCCAGTCCCCGAGATTGGCTTCAGGGCTGAGTGGGCGAGGAGACGCAGTGGAGACGGATACTGGGAATTCGGTGAGCTTCCTCTCATTATGAGGAACACGTTTCTGACCATACCACAGAGCATGGATTCAACCAAGGCGCTGATGCTGCCCGGCATGATTATGCCTCCAATTACTGTTGAATCTTTACATAGTTGGTAGCCGCCAGTACTAGCATTTCCCTGGTAGTTACATCAATCAAGCCTCCATATGAGATATAATGAGGACTGTTAAAAGCACGGAATACTGATTCACAGGCGAATGCCACTCGAGCTTTAAAGAACAGTGCCATGCGCCCGATCGTGCTTATGTCATTGCCCGCCCGGTCTGAACCGGAATTGGCCTGCGTCTGCTCATCCAGTTTCCATCTTCTTGTGAGGCACTTGCTGGCCCTTTGCACTCCCGGAACTAAATCAGAAATCAGACACTATGGCCTCCAAAGCAGCGGCAGCGGCAGTGGTTTGTAACGGTTGACAGCAGGAGAGCAGGATGACCGATTTTGCTTGTAGGACTTCACCCGCGTGTACACCACTCTCGGTCTCGGCAAGGGTGTGTACCGTTGACGAAGCAGTTTTGAGTACATGGGAGCTCAATGAGTGATACAGAGACCGTCGCATCTCTTCAGGCGTTCCGCAAAAGGAACATGGAGGCGCAACAGTTGGCCGGTACCTACGCCCAGCAACCAACCACCATCGACTTTGCACACTACCGTTCGCTCTTGAAGAATACGGCGGTCATTGACGAGGCGGAGAAGATTCTTAAGGAGTTCAAGCCGGTGACCTACGATGTTGCGGGACAAGTGAAGGCTATCGAGGCGTTCGAGGCCAAGGCGGTGCGTTGTACAGGCTAGCAGAATCTGACAGTCACTTACTATGAGGAAGACCGCTGCTGCCAAGGATACCGAGGCGAAGATTGAGGTTGAGCTCAAGGAACTTGCGGCCACCCTCGCTAACATTGAGGGCGCCCGTCCCTTTGACCAGCTTACCGTACGCCATCCTCCACATCCCCACATAGATCGTGTGCTAAATGATGCTCCAGGCAATGGATGTCGGCGAGGCTCACCCACGTCTCATCGAAGTTGTTGAGAACATGGTCAAGAAGGGCAAGTGGACCGTACCTGGTGCGTCAAATCCCTTCAGTTTACAAGCAGCATTTCAACTCATCATTCCCAGGCTACAAGGAGAAGTTCGGAGACCTCAACGTCATGTAATTTTCTGTCGCCATACTAGAATACATAAACCTGAAGCTCATCCACCAATGCTTCCCGGAGTTATTCTGCGTGCCAATTCTCGGTGCCGTATATGTCGATATCAACTGCCGTTTCTTTTACATGCCTCTACTACGCCTGTGAAAGACATGGTCACATGGGCAGGTTGTCCGTCGTCATCAAGTTGGCAATGATGGGTACCGAGTGAAGGAAGAGTTTTGACCGAGTGCACAATCGTTCTTGACATGGGGTTCGCGTGCGGCGGCGTATACCTTGAGTTGCAAAGGGACACGGGGGATATACGACCGAAATTTTGAAAGCGATGAATCAAAGGGTGTAACGCCAGACCAGGAAGGATTGTACGCACAGATGCCTGGGACACTTGGCTAACGCACGCTCTCTGTGGTTTGCTCATGCATTATGCCTATGTAGGCGAAGGCCTTTATGGTCGACAGCAAATTATTGCTAGAGGGAAATGCCTACCATGCATTCCGTGCGTGCTACCAGAAATAAGCCTCCTCGGATTGAGACTGTACTTTGTCAGTAATCATGCTGGTCGATTCAGCGTGCACGGCATTGGAAACACCAGGGTTATGGGGTAGTAAGATCATATCCGGTGTAGACATTATCGTCAACAGAAGACTAGAAAATAATGCATCCTATAACGCATGGACATACGTATGCTAAGTGGGAAAAGGCGCACAAATACACTACGGTACACTGAATGAAGAAGGAGAGAGAAAAGAATGAAGCGACATAGAAGCAAAAAACAATAAATACTATGCATAACCACCCTGCGAAGCCTCCCAGACGATCATGCACGCCCTTAAAGAGATGATGCCAGCTCCTTCTCCTCCTGTGGGGTTGGTGCGGGTAGTGGAGTGTCTTCTGGTAGCGCCAGTTCGATGGCAGAGCGCACGGTCTCAGCGGACTCGTGCCTTTCGACAATGACCGGGATGGCCAACGCCTCGCTCTTCGGCGTGGGCTCTGGGGCGTCCACTGGCTCATCCAACTCGACCTCCGTTCCCATTGCACTACCGTCCTTGTCGTTATCAAACATCTCCATATCACTCAGCGCCCCGGTGCGCACAGAATTCGAAGTCCAAAGACTGCGTTCCCGGGCCAAAGAGGGCGACCCAAGCTGAATCCGTGCGCTCCAGCGGCTGACCTCACTTTCCCAGCTACCGCGGCGAGAGCTTCGAGGTCGCAGAGCCCGTACACTGGCGTCAACATCCCGTTCATCTAGTCCATCATCGCCGAGTGGAAATTGACTGGCGCTTTCACTGCCGCCGTACTGTGAGTACGCGTCGGTGGGACCTAGGGCTGAGGGCGGCGCTGACCCAGTGCCCGGCGTGATAGCACCTGGCCGTAAACTAGGGTGTGCATAAGCCGATGACGCCAACGTCAGCATCGACGCGTTATCGAGTGGAGGTGACGACGGCCGAGGGTTATTCCGTGGGTGGTGCGTCGTGTGCAAAGGTGCCTGCACGGACGGGAACAAACTATCCTGTCGTTCTCCTGTGGGGCTGGCAGATGGCGCCAAAGCTGAGAAGGTGACGGCAGAGACACCATTTGAAAGAGGGTTTGTCGCAGCCGAGGGTGTTCGCGCATGACTGAACCTATACGAAGTCGGCGTGACAGGGGCCTGTGCAATATGCGCCATTCCGTTGCCGTGGAGGTCAATGCTGAGTAGTGTCGTTGGCTTTGTACTGGCAGCGATACTCCGGAATGTGTGAGGATTTGAGAGGTACGAGGACGAGGAGCGTGATGGGGCTGGCGACGGTGGTGAGCTAGGCAGTATAGGCCGCATTGAGGCATCATCGTCCGCTTCCAGCGCGCTCGTTGGTGACCACATAGAATCGCGTGCAACGGAAGATCGGTCGTCCGTCGTCGATGCAAGGTCGGCCTCCATGGAGTGCATCGAGTCTGAGTCGGCATTGAGAGATATTGTGGTCCGCCGTTGCGAGGCATCGGTAACCGATGGTTGGAACTGTGTGGGGACTGATCTAGTCGTTTGCCGCAAGGGGATGGGTGAGTTGTTGCTCCCTTTATCCGCCCCGTGAGTGCTGTCCCGTCTGGAGCGCACGGTGCCAGCTATTTTCCGCTGAAACCAGTGCAGAAGAGGTTTGCTGGCGCGCGCCGTTAACTTCTTCTGATGCGGTAAATGCGAGGGCGCATGGTGCTGTCGTTGCTTGGTGGTCTCCCGGTTGGTGGCGGTGGGCGGGGAAGGGGGCGCAGAGATTGCAGACATCACAATAGGCCTGTGTAGACGAGATGGGGGATGAAAGGATGAAACGCTGGCTTTGGACTGCAATGCAACGGTCGCAGTGGTGGTGGAAGAGAGCAAAGCGGAGTCCACATGATCGAAGTTGGCACGTTGCTACGCCGAATGAACCGCGTGGGCAAAGCAAGAATCCTTGTTCAGTGGCACACGAGCTACACACAACACTCAGGCTTCCGTCAACCCTTGTTGCAATTGCCCGTTCTTAAGTGTGAGACCCTATAATTGCGCCGGTCTTTGTGACAAGATGAAATTGGAAAGCCCAAAAAAATTGCAGTGCTCGCCATGGTATACGAGCAGTGAGTTGCGTATTAGGACTCCGCGAAAATGGATGACCTGTACGCAGTAGTGCTACTGCAGTACTGAGCAGCTGTTTTACTGAGCAACTACGCGTCTTCAGAGTAGACGCTGGCGTTTCAACTCAGGTCTTCTTAGTACAACATTCCAGCTAACGGTGTGCAATGATGGCAGCTAACTTACCACTATTGACACAAACGTGGGGGATGAGCTCGAATGCGCGATCACATCTTCGAGCCAGACGCAGTTAAACATTAATAGGCCTATAGTTGGATCCCGAACGCCGTCGATGCCAGGAGTACCTTCAGCGAGTCGAGCTTTGCCAATGCGTTGCCTTCTAAGCTCGTCGATATCGAGGCAGACAACCAAAAAGTCATTGGGGGATCTCTGAGTTTTTCTGTACTATTGGCGCTCGTTATTGTACGCACAAGCCATAGTAACCGTATGTTGCCCGAGCTTCCTTGAAGTACAATTCTCGCGCCATTTGAGTCATTTCCCACGTTTGCAATCCCGTGGGCTTCAATGATGATAGTAGAAGGAATGTTGGGCATATGCCCCCGTGTATCCCGGGCCTACCATAGCGCACTGGCCGCTGCATTATGCTGCCACGATTCAGATGCCCTTGAACTCCAAGACATGTATGTTCGACGATGCACTGAGAGTCGCAGTGACAACACTGTCGCTCGGAGGGCAACCTGTTCGACAGGTGGCATGGTGCACAAACTGAAGCTTACATAACCCCAGTACGCCATAAGTAACCATCGTTCCAAAAGGAGGTGTTGGAGCTGGCCATTGTTATATAATCCGCAGCATGCTTGCTGTCAGACTTGGTCTGGCTCACAATGTGATGAGTGGGGGCAACTGCAGAGACAGTGGGTTTCTATAGTGTTTTACGCGTTTACGCACGAATCGCACCAGCTGTATAGATGCAGCCAGGATGCAGCCTGGAGTTTCGACGCAGCACAAGGCAACATTAAATTGACTGGATGATGTAGCTAGGTACGATCACTTTCAGTGATTGAGGGTCGTCATTGCCGAGGGCTGCCGAAAACGGCCGAGAGGGTATCTTTAATAGTTTGCTCCACTACAGGAGCTCATTCGGTAGCAGAGCAACCCCAGAATGCTCCTCCACGGATGTTTGAATTTTGACAGCTCAGAAAAATCGGCTCTGACGAAAAGAGGAGGGTTGGGTGAAAAATGACCTTTCCCCCCTTAAATCTGGTGGCATGCGGGTATATAGATGCCTTGACAACAGTTTTAAAAAGTCAAATCCACTTAAAAGTAACCCTGCTCAGCGCGTGCACGGGCTTAAGCCATAAAGAAGCCCACAATTTTGACAGATTGGCTCGTCATGCAACAAGCCGGCGCCTCCGAGAGGTTCATGTCCACCTCCCAAGAGGAACTCCACCCTGCCTCTCCACCGTATCGTCCGCAGCCTTCCGCCTCTACTTCCAACTTCTTCACGCCCGCCACCGGTCCGCAAGACCAGACGTTACTGTACTCAGGCGAAAGTTACTTTCCGCCAAGTCCTGCGTACCGCTCAAGATCGCGCGTCGACGTGACCGACACAATGGCCGATGGACCAGGAGACAACGCGCACATTGGGGACGAGCATAGAACTGGCATCCAGACCATACCAGTCAGGCCATCGGTTCATTATCCGAATGATACCAAGCCGCCTCCGACAATGGACCTGCCTTCGCCCATGCCGCCGTTCACGGCGCCACCACTCTCACGCACCTCTACATTCACAGACGACGAATACGACGATGACGATTACGACTGGAGCGGAGACGAGGACCTAGGGAACGAGGAGGCGAGATTCCAGGACAGAATGGGCGTCAAGAAGAAGCGCAAAGGTTGGGGGTTCAAGAGGTGAGCACCACTATTCATTTAACAATTCGGACATCTCCCCAGACGATGCCGTACAATAGACATTGATCTAACGTGTTTTTAGAATTCTTACCTTGCTATTCTCGTCGCTCATCGGGTCTACCTTCCTTGCCGGCGTGATAGGTGCGTCTTCATTTGCGCGCTTCATCGCCTGAATTGGATACTCATACTTCACAGTCACTCCTGGTATCCTCATCCAATTTTTCTGGTACAAGAATAATCCTACCGACTACCGCTTACGCGTCAAGCAGAATGTTCAGGTGCGTATTGTTGCCCAACGCCCGACTTCCGATTAATCGCTTTGACAGGCATGGACGTTCTGGGCCGCAGCAAACCTGATAGTGTCATGGTGGCTTGCCCTCATTGTCGACCTCGTCCCTGTTGTATTCCGCTACCTTGTTATGGCTGCGTGGGGACATGTTTCCGAAACCATCAAGACGCGTATAGAGCTATTCCAGTCAGTCAAGAACACTGTGAAGCCGCTGCTCTACGCAGCAAGTGGCTGGGTTAGCTGGGTCATCATCTTCGAGCACATCTACAAACTGTACGACGCCGATGAAGACAATAGCCGCGAGCAGTACACCAACCGCGTCTACCAAGTCATCCAATTCCTATTCTTCTTCGCCCTTGTTGTCTGTATCCAGAAGATGCTGTCTCATGCAATTGCGTTCTCATTCCACCGGACGGCTTTCAAGGATCGTCTTGATGTTCTCGCCGAGGCGCTGCCCGCTATCGAAAAGCTGCGCGACTACTCCCCTCCTAAGCATGCACGGCACCGATCGAACGGCTTCCGCACACCCGGCCTTACTCCCACGCTCGAGAAATCTGGATTCACCTGGAATGCGTCGAACAACGGACACGCAGATGAAGGCATGATGGCGGACACCGAGGATGCGGACCGTACGATGGTCAACACTGGAAAGAAGAACAAGACGCGCAGACGCATGCTCTTTTTCTCGTCCAAAGAACCCTCGCAGAGTTCTCTGGAGGCAGCCGAAATGGGTGTATTGCCGAACCGTCCAGCAGAATCACGCCCCGTGACCCCAGGCAGCACCGTCCATCGTTACCCTCCCGTCGATTCTCGTCGCTCGTCCGATTCCGATGCTATCAACGCACAGGAAACTATCGCGAGTGCGGCCAAGATGCTCAAGAGCGCTGTGCTTCACGACGCGCGCAATATCAAAGGAGATGATGCTAACGAGAAATCCCTTCTTTTGGGCGGCGGTGGCACCATCGACGAGGCTAAACATCTTGCTCGCAGCGTCTACACTAAGTTCCGACCCCATCATGCCGGAAGGAATTATCTCCTCCCCTCGGACTTCTACCCTGCTTTCCCGACGCATGAGGCGGCCGAGGCGGCTTTCCGCGTCTTCGACAGTGATAACAATGGTGACATTTCTCGTGGTGAAATCAAGAGCACATTGGTCAAGGTTTACAAGGAACGTCGCTTTCTTGCACGTTCAATGCGCGATGTTGGTGCAGCTCTCAAGACGCTAGACCATATCCTCCTGTTTTTCGCCATGGTCATCCTCTTCTTCATCAGTTTGAGTGTTTTCGGAGTCGAGGTTGGCGATAGTTTAACGAGTGTGTACACCCTCGGCATTGCTGCTTCCTTCATCTTCAAGACTGCCGCCTCCAATGCATTTGATGCCATTATGTTTTTGTTTGTCACCCAGTACGTTTACTATTCGTATAATTCGGTTTCACCTGGCTCACGCAGTTTCCCAGCCCATTCGACACTGGCGACCGGTGCTTCATTGACGACGAAAATCTGATAGTCAAAAAGATGGGCCTTTTTGCGACTGTTTTCACACGCGTCGACGGCACAGAGTCGTACTATTTCAACAGCCAGCTCTTCAATAAATTCATGTACGTATGCGTTTTCGCGTCATATCCTCCTCTCACCTTGACTCTCCTTCCAGTACCAATGTACGGCGCAGCGATGTATGTGTTTTGCTTTTCTGCATGACACTTACTGACTAGCGATCCAGAAAATGTTCGAAAATTGCACGATTCAAGTCGCATGGACCACTCCGCTGGAGAAATTAGACGAACTTGAGCGTTGCATGAACGATTGGTTGCAAACAGAGGAGAACCGCTGGTTCGCACCGGCGACGTCGCTCGTCCTCCAGCACATTGACTATCAACGATATCTCGAGATCACCATCGGGTGCCTCCATAATGGGTGCGTCAAACTCGACCCTGTTTCCTGTCCATGGCCTAACCATTCTGCCTAGGACGTGGCAAGATTGGGGTCTCCGATGCGCGCGAAAGACCGCGTTCCATGCCGCAGTCCAATACTTCTGCCGCCAGATTGGAATTGTAGGATATGAGGCCCCTCTCCCGATTGTTTATGGAGACCCGGACACATTGGTCTACCAGCCGCCTTCGCCGGGTGCTGGTGGAGACGAAGACACACCTTATGACGGCCTTGATGGCGGGGCTTCAAGGGACCACTTGGACAAGGTCAACGACGTTGCGACTGCGCCTGCAAAACCAACTTTAGGCTTCCTTCCACCAGCGACATCTCGGAATGGTGGGAATATGCGCCAGCGCAAGCATAGTCGTAAAGCCATCCTTCGTGCCATGGATGGTTGACCGGGCCTTTCATTTACGACTTATTCTCTTGTAATATGCTTTCATGCTCTCTGTGGTGATAAATGACCTTCTCTTCCTTCAACACGTTGCTCCGTTGTTTCAGCAATCCACTTCCCAGTGGTTTCTTAACCCACTGCGTGGGGCCTTCACATACTCAAACATACATCTACATAGCTATAGAGACATACGATTTAAGTAATATATTGCATACAACAGCACGCTGTTGTACAATCAGAGCACACGTGCAACTGCCCCGTCTGAAGCCTCCTCGCACCCTACATTGCCTAAACCCTGCATGAATTTAGAATCGAACGTTGATGGAGGACGTCCGACTGATGCGACAGCTGCGCCAATCTGTGAAGTGCTCTGCCAGCTGCAGGTTGACATCTCACGAACATCGCCGACACATTGGTTTCCGAAGGGACTGATGTTCGAGCAGTAGTATACAAATACGTTGATTTCTCAGAGTTAACTACCAGTATATTTGACCACAAAAGCTTGAACACAATCAGCTTAGCAGAAGGACACATTCACGAGAAGACTTACCACCACGCTCAATGGTGTTGATCACAACATGCCCGCTAGCAAAGAGTCCGTAGCTAGACCACGTACCCAGGAAGTCAACGACGCCTCCGTCTTCCAGATCATCATCTTCAGGGTATATGTCGAAGAAGCCAATCTCTTTCACACCGCCGCCCGTGGGGTCCAAAGGAATGGATGTTATGTCGAGTACGCGGAGGCCGGTGCCGTAATTGCTTTGGTATACCAAGCCGTCTTTTGTGTACTGCGTGTGGTCGATGCCGCGCACGGCACTCTTGTAGTGGCCTGAGAGCGTTGGATTCTCGAGGTCCCGGATGTCAATGATATATGTGATAGCATGTCCATCAGAGGAAAATGTGGTGTGGTCCCACTCATCGTACTCATCATCAACGAGCAGGTACTCTTGATTCTCAGTGTCAGTCACCCAGCCTTGGTGAATGTAGCTAGATTGTTCCGCAATCAGCCTTTGCACCGATCTGGTAGTCGTGGTACATACGCAGCGCCTTCGTAGCTCATCCGAGAAATAATGGTCCCATTCGCCTTGTTAGTTACGTTGTATCTATCTAGATGTGAGATGGAATATACAGAGACAAAGATGAGAACACACATAGTCAGAGTATCCTCGTTGAAGCCATAGCACACATCTTCCCCAACATAGCGCGCGTCCGGGCCCTTGTATATGATGCACTGTGCATCGTGGATGTAGCCGTCGTCGGCCTGGTATCCCGCGAGCACGGGGTTCTTGGGGTCCTCAAGGTCAATGAAAACAAGGCCTCCTTTGAATCGGCTGCTACGGGGCTGCGAACCAACAGATACAGCATAGTTGAGTTCCGAGTTGACCACGATGTTATGGGTGCGACCAAGAGGAAGCTCTAACGTGGTGTCAGTGCGGTCTCAAGAAACTCATGAGTTACAGGACAACGTACGGTCGAAGAGGGATTCAATATCATCCAACGGGTGGAAGGTCTTTGGTTTTTCTCCCTCTGCGACTTCCAGGAGCTTTTTCATGTCGAATATTTGGACATGGTGGCCCTCAGCCTCCGACCCTATGACAGCTAAGTCATTCATGACACGAAGTTCTGCACTCAGTGTTAGTATTTTAACGCGACGTAAAGGAAAGCGAAAGAACATACCGCGCCAGGCAGACGGCTCGACACCGTCTGGCTGAGGTAGGCGACCAATGTAGTCGAGTTTTCCCTCAGGTGTAACCTCGGCGAACGCCGCACCGTCAGCCTGCCCGATTGCAATGTACTCCCTCCCATCCTTCGCCGTCCACCCCCACGATGAGCTGCCTCTTCCCTCAGCCGAGCCCAAATCTCGAGAAAGAACGTAAGCTTGAGGCTGTTGGCGACGGGAAGATGAACTATACCAGCATGTGTTGCAAAATACAACAGGTCGAAGTTACTGCATTGGAACTCATTGGCATAGCCATTTACACAAGGGACGCGTTCCGACACCGTCGAGTTGCTGTACATCGCACTCGCGTACTCGCCAGCTTGTTGACGCATAGCGTAGCGGCCCATCTTCAAGCTCATAAGGTCGTTGTGCACCTGTCCAGAGGTGTACTCGGGGCGTGGGTTGGGGTTCTGGAACGTCCTGAAGGAGAGCGCAGTGTTGGCCATTGCGAGCAATACGGCGAATGCAGCGTTGATTTCCATCGTAAGTACGGCCGGGGAGAAGGAACAGTGGTGAGACTGAAGGGAAGACCACTGTACTTATATCTTGAGTCACCGGGAGGTTCATCTTGCAGGAATACAAATGCATGGCATCAGCCTACAGGCTCGGGCAAATGTTGATAATCCTTGAGCCAGGCTGCAAATGGAGAACCGGCAAACATGGTGCCAAGACTGTAGATTGAGCTGTATCATTGCATGGTCGCCTGATGCAAGGTTGCGAACACCGTGATCGTACAGAGTGAGAAGCAATACTCGGTCCCGTGATATCAAGTTGATCAAGTATCCGAAATTCTGTAGTCTGTCAGTGTCACAGTCCATGCGTTAATCAAAGCAAAGCATTCGTTATACCTTCAGAATCTCTGACGGCAGTGCTTCCTGGATGTTGCATTGCTCTACTAGCTCTGCAACACATTAAATAATGCCTTCAAGTGTAGGAAACTACCATACTTATCGAAACACGAAGTTCAATTGGACTTCCCCCGAGCGCATAGGTGTGTATGGAACACGCACTGAACGCCGAAGAACTTGATGGCCTTGCATTCCTGACGACGACAGTGAAGATCCCGGGGTGGTGTAAATTTTGAAGAGTACTCTGGAATGCGAGTTCAATTGCCAGAAGTAGACATGTCAAACGGAGAGCTTACCGCGTATATGAGCAGACGGCTTCCTATTCCCAGACCCTGTTCATTTCTCCTCATACTAAAAGCCAGACCCTTTCTGCGGCACATCCCCACCCACCGCACTCTTCCACCTTTTGCGACAACACCAGGATGAAATTCTTCAGCACTTCAACACTCCCCTTCTTGTTCGCTGCACTTTCGTTAGTGTTCGCCCAAGAAAATGGCTCCTGTATGCCAGACCAGGACATCGAGGTCTGGTGTGGGTCGGCAGACGAGTGGGTGTGCTGTACCGCCGTGCGTATCCTTTCGCAGCGCACTTCCTTGTTTACTCACCAGACTCACAGGGTAATTTGTCGCGCTGTATGCCCTCCGAGAAGGGATGCCCATGACGAGGAGAGAGAAAAGTACCCTGAAACGACCACGCATGAGCGCTTGAGCTGTGGAGAGTTGATGTTGGACCAGTATAGTGGCGACGACCGTTCACGAATAACAAACGCTTGCCGATTTTGCAGCCAGACTCCTTGAGACCAGTCAGTTCGAAATGCCTGAGCCCGCACCAAGCAGAAGAAAACCAATAATTTGTGTGCGATAGAACGAATTCCAGTACTGTACGCTATCGAGAGTATGTGGGGCAGGCAGCAAGAGTCTTACATAAACTATATACAAGATAGATATACATACTGGTGTTGAGTCGAGACGAGCTTCGTCGTAGGTATTGACATGGGCAGAGAAATGACGCGTAAAATAGTTCCTTACTGTAAAAAGATAGATAGATAGAGTTTTCGACTTTGCACACACCTCACATTTCGTTCATTTGGATGTTCCTCACGCTTCCGCCTTCTCCCCTTGGCCTTTATCCCTCTCTTCCCTCGGACCTAGCCCGACGTTACCCCCAATCGTCCTGGCTAGCCTCGAAATGGCATCACCAGTGATGATTGGCCGACTCGAGGTCCTCTTGTGCTGTTGCGGCTGGGCACCATTTGGCGCACTGTGCGTCCTCGCATGCCCGCTCTCATTCGTAGACCCACCCATCTCATCCGAAAACGCTGACTTGTGCCCACTCGTAAAACCGCCTCGCCCGAAGTCCGCTCCTCCTCGCGGCCCACCGCGCCCCCCGCGATTACCGTTAAGGTAGCGCGGATGGGAAGTCATACCCGCCAGCGTGTGGCCAAGTCCGCCGCGTCCGCCACGAAAACCATTCCCGTTCCCATTCCCAAAGCCGCCGCGTCCGCCGAAGCCACGGTTCCCAGTGAACTCAGGACGATGATGCCCATTCCCATTCTGCCCAAATCCACCGCCATTGGTCTTTGACGCGTGGGAATCGTAGTGTTCTTCCGTTTGCAGATTGGGAGACTTTGGCGGCGCAGGGCTCGGGCAGGCCGAATTCGTCGTATTAAGGATAAAATCGTTGCTGATGGACGGGAATAGAGGCTCCTCTGACACTGGTTCTTGTAATACAGGCGGCTTGGGCATTTGTGGCTTCGGCGCATGTAACAAAGGCGGTTCAGGTTGGGCTTGTTTCTGCGCAGGCTTTGGTGCATGCATAGATGAATATAGTGAGCGATCTTGCGCTACAGGCGACTTGGAGGCAGGCCCTGGGGATTTAGCACCCTTTCTCCCGGTCGCTTGTGCACCACCTAGCCGCATTGGCATTGCGCCTCTGATTGTATCCTGAGGCCCAGCCGCCAAGACGCCCAGCGTGGGTTTCTTGGGAAGAGAGGGATGCAAACGTGCGGACTGCAAAGTCGTTGCCTTGGACGAATCCTGGTTGTCAATTAGGGTTTGTGATATTGTTGCTGAGGTTTACATACCTTTGGGTGCGTAGGATTTGCATCCTCAGACTCAATAACCAGATCCGGGAGTGAAGTTAAGCCGTCGACAATAATTGGGGAAATGAGGAGGTCCATTTGCGCGCCAGGGCTGAGACCCTTGGGTTTAACGTCGGCTTTGACCTCGTCATGGGACTCCGCAGACTCCTCGTCGCTCTTCTTTGCATCGACGGCCCAATCGTCTAGATCCGGCAGTTCATCCTCTTCTTCATTGGCCCAGTCGATGTGACTAGCGCTGCCTGGCGTCGCACTGCGGGCATGTTCAACGAGAAGCGAGAGGTTGTGTCGCAAGGAGGCATTGGGGGTCAATAGAGAAGTATCTGAGAGGTCACGTTAACATTGAAGATCACAGATGCGGAGATTGCGTACTTGGCGCAGACTGCGAAGCAGCAAGCGACCCAGCGGAAGACGGATGAAGGGAAGCAGCACTGAGCGGCGCGGGTTTACTACGTGGGGCACGAGCATTGCGACGACGACCAGCCGTATCCTCCTTCTTTGCATTGCCATTTATTGCCGGACTTGCGGCCTGGGAATTGGCCTTCGGTGGCCGACCATTTGGAGCGGCCTGCGCAGGGGAGACGGAGGCAGTGGACACACTGTTAGCGTCGCTTGTTGTCGTATTGGCACTACCCTGGCGGCCGCGCGCACGTTTGCCTTTAGGCTGAGAAGGCGTAGACGGTGTTTTCTCCGTCGGGGTCGGGGCAGCCTTCGCAGGTGATGGTTTCTCAGTAGTCTTGGAAAGTGGCTTGTCTGCTTGTGATGATGCCTTCTCCGCAGGTTTGGCTTGTGTCGGAGTTGGGGCAGGTGCGGGGGCTGGAGTCGCAGGTGTGGAGGTTGTAGTTGTGCTTCCCTGTCGCTGAGACCCTGCTCCACGTCTTCCTCCTCCGCCCCGTCGAGGACCGCCTCCTCTGCCACCGCGGAACGCAGAGCCCGAATTTCCCCAACCTGTCCGGGAAGATGCCTGAGCGGGAGCTGGAGTAGCCATGCGTATTACTAGTAGACTAGCCGGTAGAAAATTCCAAGAGCAACAGCTAGGTTATTATGTCGTGTGAAATATCGGAGTTCGTCGACTGGATGTACATATGTGAGTGAAAGTCTCGCCAGTCGGCTGAATTGATGCGCACGTTCAAGAAGCTAGAAATAGCGCCCGTTGGCGACGAGAGATATAGCCTGTGAATCGTATAGTCGTGTCTGGCGTCGTCGACGCAAGGGGCTTGGGGGACCCGATGATGTAGGCAAGAAGGAGCCCTGGCGGACAATTGGCCTATTTGGCTACGGTTTGGTTTTTGATGGGGGTCAATCCACCCGCGTATTGGGTTCGTATTACACCATCACATTGTCGTCTTTGTGGATCTCTGCAAGTTCTTTTCGTTCTTTGTAACGTTCTCTTACATGCGCATCGATACCAACAGCCCTGTACCACCACTATAAATCAAGATGTCAAAAGCCTCCCAGCCTGAGTTGAAAAAGGTGTGTATACCTCAACAGACATTCCATGACCATCCACCCCATACGGCCTCGAATCCACAACATTTCTACTCCGTGATTGCAAGGATAGTGCTCCTTAGAAGAATACGAACACGCGGATGCTCAATTCCGATTCAACACACACCATTTCGACGCGTATTGATGCTCAGATCTACAGTTCATGGACAAAAAGCTTTTCATCCATCTTCAAGGAGGCCGCAAAGTATCTGGAACGCTCCGTGGATACGACCTGTTCCTTAATCTTGTCATCGACGACGCACAGGAAGAGAGCACACCAGGACAGAAGCATCCCATCGGCACAGTGGTGCGTACTCTTCTGTTCAAACAGCGACTGATATATTCATTTCTGCGCGTACAGGTCATCCGTGGAAACAGTGTAACTTCGATGGAAACACTTGAAACGATACGATAGACGCGCCGTTGTATTGAATATTTTGGCCTACTTACTTACGTCCGCACCGGGCACTTTGTGGAAGAGATAGCTTGCTGTAATTCACCTTGCAATCATTGTATTACTGTTACTCCGACAAACAGACTTGGAGAGAATTTCCATTTGTTCCAATGTAGATTCTGTGTAGATCCAGTTGCGCTTGCAAGTTGCGGGAGGGGTATATTACATGATCGGAAAACGTGGGCCGGTCCACCAAACTTTTCCAAGCTTGTCCACGACCACTCAGCTCGATGAGAGGCCAATGGCTACAAGCTGGGTGGTCATGCGCAAAGCGCTCGTTCGCGTCGACCCCGCACCAACAACGCGTCGACATTCCACAAATTGCGAACTCGGCCAGAAGTTATACAACAGCCACCGCGTCTACCAGCCAGCCGAATCGCGAGGTGCGTTGCTGAATACGGTGTCCGACGCGTCGCTGACTCCCGCATCTCCCTAGGTATCTCCTCCGACGACTCACCCGCAAGTTGCAGGTACCCAAACGCCGAAACAATCCCTCGAATTGTCGTACGCCGGAGACCTAATAAAGCGGCTCACAACGGCCCTCCAACACGACAAGAACCCTACCCGAATATGGCGCCTCTACCGCGTCCTTGCCATCAATCACAATGACAAGCTCCCGCCAGCTATTCATCACCATGCCCTCCGTAAGGTTACGCCGACACTACAACAACTCCGAAGAGCCTCGGTGCGACGGCCAGCGAAAAGCGGACCGCGCACACCACACGCCCACGAGGACCGGTTTCGCTTCGTCATACGACAGCTCCAGATTCTCGACAAGGTCTCCCTGTCTGACTTCAACTTCATCTTGGCGCAATTCGCTGCAGTCGGGAATCACTTGGGTTGTGTGACCATCCTCCGAGAAATGTCTGTTCACAACGTCCGGCCAAACGCTCCGAGCTTAGGATACGCTCTCCAGGCTATTGCGCACCGCCTTACCCTGCCCTGTCGCGTAGGGCTCAAGCAACAACGGCTGGCCGCATCGAAAAATACGTTGGAAACCGTGTTGGGGTATTTCAAGGAGCAGCCCCATCTTATCACCTCGTTGACATGGGATCTTGTGCTCCGGATAGCCAAGGACACGCACGACCTAGAGACGTTCGAATGGCTAGTGAAGTGGGGCTACGGTATTGACCTTGCAACCCCGGACAGAGCCATCAACCCTTGGGACACTCCGTCAGAAGGCATTCTTCCAGTCCCCGACTCTCCCTTCCCGTTCTCAGTCTCCGCGCTCAACGCTATCCTCGACGCGTATGGCCGCGCTGGCAACATTTCCCGACTGGTCCAGACTTTTGAGGTCCTCACCACCCCCGTCCCACACATCCAGGAATACTTCGCTGTCGATTCGTGGGACCAGGACGAAGACGATGACTTCGGTGTCGTACCCACTTCGACGTACGTGTTCCCTCACACGGTTCCCAACACTACGTCCTATGCCATCATCATACGCCATGTTGCGCGCGCCGGCAAGCGGGTGCTCGCAAGACATTACCTCTACGCCGCATACCGCGACTACCGCAGGCGCGCACACGACCTGTTCCTCCAGCATCGTGATACACGAATTATTCACCCTCCGAGTCCGAATCTTAGCCTCACGCGCGAACATTTGCTCAGTGTGGTCAGCCTGGCGAAACGTACGCGGGATATGGGTCTGTACAAATGGCTGCACAACCGCGGCTTCCCTGCTGTCCTGAATCAGCTCACCCGGGACCTGGAGCATGCGCTGAAAGCGAGAGAACTCAAGGGCAATCCAAAGCCAGTTCCACCTGTCCGTGCTGTGTATGGACGTGCAACCTTTACCGGCAACCGCTCAGATACGCCGCTTGTGAATACGCCGCAGGTGCGCATTAATCCTCTATCGATGGCAAACAGCTAACGGGCATTTCCAGGTCAAGTATCTTAACATGAATGTGCACATCTTTCACCTCGAGAAACAGATCAAAGAGGTACAAGTCCTCTGGGACCATCTCAAGATCATGCGCGAGCGGTCATATCAGCGCAAAACAGAATATCTCGGCCGTCGTGTCTGGCGTTCGCAGAAGGTCTTCATTCCCGAGGAGGGCCGCATGACTCTGGTGTCCAAGACTTGGTGGAAGGCATACGTGCGGTTCAGGGAGCTTTCCGAGGATGCAGAGTGGTACCGCCCCGGGCGCAAGATGATGCAGCGTTATATTCACAAGCGCTGGAATCGTCACACAAAGCGCAAGATGTCCATCTGGCGCACAAAACACGGCTTCTGGCGGCCCAGGTCGCGCCAAATATGGTGGGACCATGAGCGTGTGCGGCTGGCGGAGCGTATCAGGCGTATATTCGTTGCGCGAGGGAAGGAGGAAGGGAAAACTGAGGAAGAAATTGAGAAGGAGGTTGCGGACGCCGTGGAGCAAATTCCGGAAACACCTGGAGGCCAGAAGAAGATCCGGACGTACTCGCAGATGCAGTACCACCGGAGACAGGCGTTGAAGGATGCGATGACGATGGGCGTACTCCCGGGCGGCAGTACTGAGGAAGCTGCGACTGAGAAGGCAGACTCGACTCCCTGAGCAATGGGCCGTATTTTATGCCCTACTTAGGTACCTCCGCCGCTAGTCTCTTCCAAACCAGCCTGGGAGAAACCAGGGCCGGTCAAGAAGGGTCGGATGTATGGTGGGCGCGAAGGTAGTAGATGGAAAACCTTCCCGAACTTGTATATTCGCCTAATCATCGTATACCAAGTCTTCACCAATGCTATCTTTCTGCAGCAACTACCGTGTTTCCCAAGTCGCAAACAATTTTAGGCCCCAGACGTGAATACCTGAGACCGTTGCTAAAGGAAGTCTTTGAGCTTTATTTTCTGCATTATCATCACATTTGAATCCAATAAGTATATAAACTAGTTACGTGAGTACATTAGAACCTAAGTTATGGCCTCTGGTCAGCGTTAAATTGGCTTTTCGTTGGAAAGTGCTCACGTCAGTCTCGTCTAGGTGAGATAGCCCTCATCTCTATGTTTTCCAGGTCTTCGTCATCCGAATCAACCCTGTTCTCGACGCGCTCAAGAGCGTCGCGCTCGAGGTCGTCTACGTTGACTTCCAACCCCACATCCATCTCTCGGCGCACGCAGAGCTGCTCTGCAGCAATGACGACGCCCACGGTCCCCACAATCATAATGCCCCACCAGAAGAGGGAAGTTGGAAAGGATGCAGAGTAGTAGGACGTGAGCAGGACATGGATGAACAGAAATGTCAGGGCAAAGTCCAGCACCAGTCGTGGTCTCCGGACGATTGTATATATCCAATACGTGCTGCAAAGAGGAGTCAGCATTGCAACCCACTGAAAATGAGAATGAGAATGGACACGCACTCTGCGACGCATGCTGCCAACCAACAGACGCTAATCACCCATCCCCTCAATGGATCCACAACCCAGCCATCCGCGCCATCGTCACCCACGCCGACCTTCTTGCCCGCCGACCACACCCACGCGTAGCCATTTCGCGCCCACGAATTCGAGCTCGTCGGTCGGCCCGCGATATTTCTCCAATCCAGAATCATGCCAACGCTCGCTGCACCGCCCTCCCAGTCCATGCTCTCCCGGTCCGCGAACGTCGCGAGCGACGCGGGTATAACGACGCACAGCGCGAGGTAGTGTATGGTTTGCAGTGAGATTATTTGCGACAGGATGAGTACGGGATCCCATGTCGAGGAGCCTGCCTGCTTTTGTGGTGGCATTGCAAGTCGTTAGTGCTATAAGCAACGCGCCAGTGTGGTCATATAAGCAGGCGAAATGAACGAGAAGTTGGCGGGCACAAACAGACTTGTGAATCGGCCCGGTGCCCGCAAACGGCAGCGCTTCAACTGAACTGCACCAGATGAAAGTAGCCCAGTCATCACACCGAAAGTTTATTAGCACAGTACTATTCGATGTTCGCAAACGTAAAATATCCTAGCATTGTATGTAAACGTAAGACGAGTTATTGGTGGGATGAAGCACCATAAGAGACTGCTACCTCTACTACGATAACAGGCTGTCCAATTCATCCATAAAGGAGCGATAACGAGTCCGAGAATACCAACCCGCTAGTCCTATTAACTAGGAAATATTGGGGGGGAATAGTGTAAATGAGGTAGCATAGTGTGGATTACTTGTTGCTGCCGAGAACCTGAGCGTACGTCGGAGGGGACGACGACACGGACGAGTCATCGTCTTCCGAGTTCAAAAGCTCCCAATCATCCGAGGGTATCGGCCCGCCAAAGGCTGCATCGTCCAGTACGATCACCGTCGCTACCTTGGGGATCATCTCGAAGGGATCATGTTCTGTCTCGGAGCGTCAGTGTTGTCTCGGAATGGCACGGACAATGAGCGCACCTTTCGGCGAACCTCTCTTGCGGCGGATATCGACGACACGACATCCCTCGGCCCTCATCAAGTCACCAAGATACAGTTCGGTGAAGCCCTTCTCCTCTATGTCATCGACGACAGAGCCCAGAGGCACAAAGGTAGGCTCGTCGTCCCAGTCTCCATCGACAGTGTCGGCGACCGCCTCGGTGAGACTTACAGAGGCGGGCGCGGCGGGAGCCTTGCGAACGTCGACCACCTCACGAGTCTTGTGGATCCACGTAGGCTTGTGAAGCAGGCGCTGACGGTGGGCATCTTGGTGGGCGCGTTTCCGGGTCAAGTCGTACGCACGACGGTCCTTGAGGTCTGACTTGACGTGGAGGAGCGAGCCGTTACGGTTGCGCGTCTGAGAGGTGGGCTTGGCCGCGGTGGCGGCAGAAGCCGGGGAGATAGCAATAGGCGTCGCGGTGGGAGTGGTGGCAGCAGACATGGTATAGAATGAACGAAGCAGTGAAGTTTCGTAGGGTATTGTAGAAAGGCAGGCGAAGTAACTCGGTTGTGAGTGGTGGTGGTTGGTGTGAGGGTAGACCTGTGCCCCATTCCCTGAACGATCGTCTTTATAGCCCGCTTCCGCTCCGTGAGATAAGACCACTCTGACCAGCACGCCGTCATCAGTTTGTCCCAGCTTTGCCCTTTTGAACTCTGTAGCTGATGTCACCCAAACAAGCCATTATGTTTCCCATTGCAGTGTCCTAGCTTGCTGCACCGCCATATTGTCCAACGGCCTTGTCCTCACCGCCAGTATGGGAACGTGCGAACGAGTCAAACGTGGGCCATGCTAACTATGGACCGCTTTGAGTAGCATCATCGGCGGCGGTCCACCGGCACATGAATAAGATCGGTAGGTGCATAACACGGTCTGAACACCAACTGAACACGGTCGTCATTGTCATGTAAACGGACAGCTGAGCAATGGGTGTGTGTGCTGCTAAAACGTAAGCTCGCAACAATAAAGAAGGACATGGGACGCACCAGTGGCAATCCCATGAGCTCTAGATGATCCAATTGCCTTTCCACAACCACAAACATTCGAGAATCTTGATCCCGAAATGGCGAGCTCTGGAATTCCTCTGGTTTTGAGTGGCGTACATACCAGTGCTGAGACGAGGTAATGCAGCGCATATGGTGTGCGTGGGTTAAGAGTATCTTGCAGCGACTCTTGCGGCTTTATCGACGCGAGGCCTTTGTTATCTTCGAGCTGCTAGTCCTAGACAGGGTCAAGATCGACGTTGACCAGAATTGGTGGCCAAAAGGCGAATGTACGCGTAGTCGCATTGCATCTGAGATATTGATGATATTTTGGTTTATGGACAGCTTTGGCGGTGCACATCGTTTCCATCGTGTGGGTCGGCAAGGTCGCTCTGTGCATGCTGGGAGAGCATAGGTATGATGAGGGCGTCGCTTCCACAATGGTTCGAGTAAGGATCAAATGTTGAGGAAGACTTGGTACTATTTGCCAACGGAGAGAGAAGCAGCAGGCCTGGAGGTATTCCAGAGATAGTTCGAAGGCAAGCTTCGAAATTTTTTTGATCGCGCGATCGAATCCACAAACGCCACACTTGGTTTAGAACGGCACCGAGTACCGTGCATGCAGGTCTGATCGAAAGAGTGCTTTTTCCTTGCACCATATCGCACGAAGATGGATGTCTCTAGTATTCTTGCCTCTCATGCGGAAAAATAGTACGTGGTATTTTCGTCGATTCGTGTCTATATTAAGCAATTGCAGTAAATCTATCACCGTCGAAAAGGCAAACCCACTGGAGGTTGATGCGGCATATTTGACGGTCACAGACCCAAATCCTATAGATGTGGACAGTTACGAGTGCGTCTACACATTTGAAATGCTACATCCCATTTCATCTATCCTTCAGCAATGACTTGGAAGAGCACCTTCAATCCCTCGCCCGAGATGGCACCCAGGCGCTCATTTCGTCTCTTTTCCAACTTCCCATTAACCGTTCCGATGACGGTCCTCTTGCTCAACTCCCTGCACCCATCGCACCATTACCCCGTGCAAAACATCTGCCGAAACCCAAGCCTCCTACTAAATGGGAGCAATTTGCCGCTGCAAAGGGCATCCAACACAAGAAGCGAGACAAGAAGGAGTGGGACGAGGAAAGGCAAGAATGGGTCAACCGCTGGGGACGGGATGGAAAGAACAGGCAACTCGAGGAGCAATGGATTACAGAAGTCCCTCTCCATGCCGGTGCGTTCATGCTCTCAAGTCTTGCATTACATTTACTGACCGGTGCTCCAGACATCGACCACGACCCACGTAAGATTGCCCGTGACGAACGCAAAGCCCGCGTGGCGAAGAATCAAAAGCAACAACAGGGCAACATTGCGCGCGCGCAATCTTCGTCTTCAGCCCAGCCCCAACCCCGGGAGGAGAGGAAGAAAGATATCGATCGCACCTTGTCGTCTGCAAGAGTCAGCACAGCTAGTATGGGACGCTTCGACAAAAAGTTGGAAGGAGAGAAGAAGATGCGGGGTGTCAAGCGGAAGGTGTGTGACCTTTATTTCAAGCGCGTTCTCTGGCTGATTACATGAAAGTTCGACTCCAACGAGCAAGGTGGTGATTCTGAACGCAAGAATTCACTGGCACTGCTTTCGAAGATGGACTCAGATTCAAGGAAGATGCGTACAAGGCCATCATCCGGTGGTGACGAAACGGTCAACGTTCGCAAAGCAGTCAAGTTCGTGAGCAAGGGCAAGGGCGCTGTCGCGATGGGGAAAGAGGCTGCGAGCAAAAAGAAGTTCAAGTCAGGGAAGCGGAAATAAACCTGACTATGCTTGGTGTACATAGCACTGCTCATCGATCCAGATGCTTGCATTGTTGTACGCTAAACTCATATAACTTATGCAATTCATGGGCCCTCTGTTTTCAAACGCCTAACAAGACACAGGCGCACCAGTTGAACACAGTGACATGTCAATGTGGGTCCGGGGCTCACACAGTAGAGGCTGTTCGATTCGGAATAGAGTACTTCTTATGTAACGCTTCAAATACGAAGAGTGAATGTTGAACACCATCACACCATACACACAACCTGAGCTTGCAATAAAGCACATGAACAAGGCTCGGTTGACCGCCAAACTGCCAGTGTTGCGCGCTTGACCGTGAGGAAAGCCAGCCAAGGAATATGACCGTGTGAGCAACTCGTTCATCAATAGCAAAACATTGGATTGTGGGCAGAGCAATACATTCTATGGACTTGTTTATTTACACAAGGACACCCGTCCTCATGTCGATGCAGTCAACAACGCAATAGCCGCTCTGGGGCACGTATTGACGCGTGATCATCTTGATTGCCTCTTGTGCTACCATCCCTCCGAGCATGGCGGCGGTGTTTGGGATATCTGCAACAGGCGCACGGATGCTAGGTGATGCGTTAGGAAATGAAAAGGGCAACAACAACAACAAAACGCACACTTCACCAATGGCCTCCTCAATCTCCTCTGACAATTCTGTACCCTTGGCGAGCTTAGCCAACACCCTCTTTGTGAGAGCCTCCCGCTCGACTCTAGCAAGAGCATCGCCGCTCTTTCCTGCAGCCTCGATTTCTTCCCTCACGGCCTGAAGCGCCAAATGGACACCAAGATCCTTTGGCGCGATTTCCAAAGCGTTAGCTATCCTTGATGGATCCTTGTCGAACGCCCCGTATTGCTCCCCAATGACCACTTGTACGCCGTGGGCGTTCTTGATGAAGGTATCAACAAGGTCATCTGGGATGTCGCCCGCCTCTTCCGGGATCAAAGATTTCAGGACTTCTTTGTCCGTGTTGAATCGATCTTTGTACATTCGCTGGAGGTGGATATATGATTCCGTGGAGGCTTTCATATCCGGTAGGGCTGGGGAGAGAGGTAGGACGTGCGGCTCGCGCTCGGTGAATCTTTTGAGGGCAACAAGAAGACCATGGATACTCGGGGGAAGGACTGGCGGGGCAAGCTTATCTTCGAGATGGGGGAATATGTGTTGGGTGAGATTGGACGGGATGGGCGTGGGTGCCCAAACGCGGTATGCCTGCGCATAGGCTTCATCGAAATTCTCCTCGTCTTGCTTTTTCTTGAGTTCTAGAAGGGATTTCTTGAAAGCGGCCTTCTCCTCGGACGTCTTGGGTATGCCGTCCAGGCGCGAGCGTGCATGTATGAGGATGGGAATGTATGGCACGTGAGCGTGGACGGTAGGGTCCATGTTGTCCAAATCGAGACCTTTGGAGTACTCGAGAAGAGCAGGGAACGGGTCGTATATGCGCAGAGACGGAAGGGACTCTGTATGGGACTCGATTATGGGATGAGGCGCATGTTGGATGAAGATCTCTGCCAGGAATCCCGACGAGTTAACAGTCAGAAGGATGGGTGCGCTCGCAGTCGACCACAACGACTTTGAGAGGGTATCTAGCTGGGAGGGAGGCAGATTATGCGCGATGACGATCGTGTACTTGCTGAGAAATTCGAGGTCCCCGACAACAGTGGATATTGGTTTGTCCGTAATAGCTTCGCCAACAACACCATCGTTCAGTTCTAGAAGCAGGCGCACGGCCTCTTGCGCGCGAGGTTTTCCAATGGAAGAGGGCCCTTCGAGGAAGAAGTTATTGCCAGCGTCAGCGGCCGAGGTGATGGCATCGTCGAGGATAGTGAAGTGACCAACACCAGGAAGTACGAGATTTTTGAGAATCGAGGTGGATGTCGCTGATGCGGATAGTACCAAAAGCCGCGCTTCCTCTAGCCGCGCCTGTCCGGTGGAGGCCCACAGCCGAAGCTGGCGGTCATAGCGTCGCGTCTTTGCATCTGGGGCGGCGCTGTTCACGTTATTTGGGGCTGGATGTTGATTGCAAGCGCACGCACCTCGTAATGACATCGCTTATATCCTGTGATTCTGTAGTCATGATGGTGGCAAAGCAATAAGAACTGATTGGAATGTGGGAGAGACTACAGGCGCGTCAGTAAGCACGCGTGACAGACGTGACATGCATGTCACCCACGTGCTCATGGGCCGGTCCCGGGCCATAGTCAGGGCTGACTGATCGGCACAGCCTTGTCCGACTTGAATAGCAACCACCATCTTGTTGTTCTTTTTGCGGCATCGTCTACCTCCTACCCCAAACTTTCGGCCATAGCCTCTGCTCAACCCCTCTTAGCCTGTATGTGACTCCGGGCTACATCCCGCCCTCTTCTCCGTTCTATTGCTCAGCCACTAAAAATCAATAAAACAGAAATGACCCACCAGCCGTTTCCTCGTTCGAAGCACAACGCACCTCCTCCTCCACCCACATTTGGACCAGACCTCGCCGTCCGCCTCATTTGCCCAGAATGTCGCGACCCCAACCCACAGATTTCGGAGGAATTTGGCTCCGGTGACCTCGTCTGCGCAGGATGCGGACTGGTCCTCGGTGACCGTATTGTAGACACTCGCAGCGAGTGGCGTGTACGTATGGCTCCCTATCGGGAGGACCTCACGCTATAACCCATTCACAGACTTTTGCCAATGACGAAGGCGATGACCCTTCACGTGTTGGTGCCGCCAGCGACCCTCTCCTCGATGGAGAGCACCTAGACACTGCTATCTCGTTCAAGGATGGCGGCAACGGGATGGCTCGTGACTTGCAGCGCACACAGGCCCGCGGTCAGGGCTCTAGGCAGGAGCGAAACCTCTTGACCGCATTCCGCGACATCTCCCAGTGGTGTGACCAGTTCTCGCTACCCAAAACCATCAGCGATATCGCCAAGCAGCTCTTCAAACGCGCAGAGCAGGAGAAAATTCTTCGCGGCAAAGCCATGGACGCTGTCATTGCCGCCTGCATCTTCATCGCATGCCGTCAGGCCCATGTTCCAAGGACGTTCCGGGAGATCTGCAACCTCACCCATGTATCCAAAAAGGTCCTCGGACAGTGCTACAAAGGCCTTGAACAGGCATTCAATTTGACACCAGGGGCGTCCGCGGACGACCCTCGTGCTTCAGTCCCCCAAGGCGCGGAGGCGCTTGTCACCCGCTACTGCAATCACCTCGACCTTCCCCCACGCGTACAATCCATGTGCAGTGAGATCATTGTCGCTGCTCGCAACCTCGGTCTAGGCGACGGACGCAGTCCTGTCTCCATTGCTGGCGGCGCCATCTACTTCACCTGTTTGCTCACCAAGCATAACAAGTCCTTGCGGGATATTGGGGCAGTAGCTGGCGTCAGCGAGAGCACCATCAAGCTGGTCTACCGCCTATATTACGCGGACAGAAAGAAGATTGTCAAGGAGAAGTGGATCGCAGAGGGCAAGGCAGATATGAACGGCTTGACCTCTGAGTAGACCCCGTCTGTACAATTTTGTTTCTTTTCTGCGGGCTTTTCATTCCAATCTCGGTACATACATCCCTACATGCATATCCCTACACAACGCTATCGACCTTGTATTTATCATCATCGCAATTTCCACTGTTGTCTGTCTTAATAAAACAATTACACATACTTTTGTCTTTTCGCAGGAATGACCAGGGCATCAGCAGTGCTCTCAGAATATGTTACCACTACACACGGAATGTGGGCGTTCTCCAAAAAGTTCAGGCCTGCTGTGGGATGGTATACAACGTGCAATACGGCGGGAGCGCATACTGGGTACTTGGGGTCTTCACGATATGTGCAAAATGTCTACGCTATGAAATTGATCCGACGGTCTGGATACTTTGCTTTTATCCTCGCCGCTAGGTCACTCTCACAAATTTGATCTTCATTCCCAACTTGGTTCCCCAAGGTCAGCCAACCTGGGCGTGTGTTGTGCTTTCGCCCAAAAATTTCCACCTTTCTTCCGCCGGGACACATCCTCTCGATTAAGCCATAGGCCTCGTCCGGTTTCCGACTTGTCTCTCGCACCTCCGACACTATCACATCCGTGTCCAAGCCCCGGTTGACCCATGTCGGTATCTTCAGATTGCCATCGCCATCGAGGTTTGTCTTGACGCCAACGAGCATGTGTTCCTTTGTGTGGTTGAGCCAGTGGCCAGTGCGCCCCGTGCGAATGACGCGCTGCAGCTGGTTCGTCTTGACCCATACGACTTCGTCGATGCGAGTATAGCCCCAATGGCGCATGCATTCTCGGCCAACCTCCATTGCGCGGCCTGTGACCCAGAGGAATAAGAGCCCCTCGTCTTGCAGCATGGGTATTGGCATCGCCCGCATCTCGTCGTCGGTCATCGTCCCATAGGGCAACTGTGAGCAGTTGAGGTGGATAAATCAAAAGCTGGTCCCAATACGTACGCTCATGTGGATATCCCACGGCGGGTCAGCCATGATAACATGGAATTTGCCAAGGACGCTATAGTCGAACCGTCGAATGTCGCACTGAATCCATTGTGGAGGGCGCTACAGTAATAGTCAGCCTACGCATCTCGACATTCCAAGGCGACGTTTACCAGGTCGGTAATCTCGCCGGTCGGACCCAATCCTATAGGTAGTTTGTGAGAGACTTGCTGCATTGTCTCCTTGCCCTTCTTATCGGCTAGAGTACCATCACCAGGTTCCCAGTCCACTTCGTAGTGCAGATATCGACAGGGCGCCTTTTCTTTACCGCGACCTCCAGCACCAAGGCCTGAGGGAAGTGATGATGGGCCGCGGACGCCTGGTGGATGTTGGTAAGTCGATCCTGGGAACGGCGGTATCGACGGTGAATGAGCATAAGTTGGTTCCGAATAGCAGGTGTTCAGGTAAGAGCAGTGGCCGAGCGCAGGATCGGTATGAGCGCGAATGAGAGGTTTGAAATGGATTCCATCGCAGATGCCTACAGGGCGGTCTGGTGGAGTAGCACTTGTTCTGCGCGCTTTGGTACAGTCCTCCTTTGTGATGTAGCGGCAGATGGGTTCAAAGTTGTCATCAGACGAACGGAACTGGGCTCAGTCAGTATGCGACTGCCTCAAAGAAGGAATTTCGACACCCACCCGTTCGGCCAATAACTTGCCCTTGGCTGTACTCTTCTGTATCAACGTGAAGACTTCGCGCTGCTCCTTGTTCAACGCTGATAGCGGCGTAGCTGCTGCGGCTGGATTATCGTCTTGGCCCGGAGTGCCATATTCGTCGCTCCCCGCTGCCGAGTCCGCTTCCTCGTCCACAACGCGCTTGCGTTTCCTGTTCGCGGCAGAAATAGCCGCTGGTGTGAGCGAGAGCTCAAGGACGATGAGCTCGTCATTCTCACGCGTACAGCGGATCGTCCCATCCTCCCAAGTCGTACATAATGATTCAAGAATTCCTTCAAACCGCGCTAGGTCAGTGAGTCGAAGCCTTGGCAGTGTTTGTCCGGAAACAAGTCCAGCGGGCGGGGTAAAGGCAACAACGAGGGAAAGTAAATCTGTCGACGAGACCGGTGTGGATATCTTGTCAGAGCTCAGAAAGTGTCGGAGTGCAGCGATGACAATCAGCTTGCAGGCATCATCCATAGCAAGTGCAGGAAGGAGGTTATAAGGCGCGGTAACATTGATCGGGTTTAGCCATCACTGTATCAGCGAATGCCATCAACATGACCTGGACCTACAGCTGGTTCAAACGTTCAGCACGCTCAATGTTCGACAACTGCGTTCGAGGGGCAAGGAGCCACGCCGCCTTGGTCTACCACCCACCGTACTTTATTCGAGGGATAAATCAAATGGCAGTTAGTCGCGATAACTATTGGCACTCTCAGTGGCACCTTGGTGCACTCAGCTGGATAAATACTCGTGCCCCACGTCGGTGCCGCCTATGCTTTTTAGACCTTCCCTGCAGTGAGATACACTCAACGGAGAACAGACTACAACTCTCATTCTCATTAGAGTGTATTAGGTGCAGGACTATGTTTGCTTACTCGGGGTAGATTGGCCAAAAGTCAGGTCGCAATTTGGCCGCGATTTGACTTCACGTTCGCCGCGATTTGACTTCGAGTTGGCCGCGATTTGACCTCAAGGTGGCCGCAATTTGGCTCTAAGGTGGCCGCGATTTTGCTTCAGGTTGAAATGCATGAACGTCCCTTCTGAGAGCAATGCCGCGCGCATTCGTCAAAAAGCTGGTTCAGTTCAACGTTGGACCTCTGGATGAAGAACTATGCACAAGAGCAGCGGCTTTTCGACTTATTTTCGCCTAGTTTTCGCCTTTCTTTTGCCTTCCTTTCGTCTCAAATTGACTTTACTTTCGCCTCAATTTGACCTTGCTTTCACATCAGTTTGACCTCAGTTTGGCCTCAATTTGACCTCAGTTTGGCCGTACTTTGGCCTCGGTTTCACCTTGATTCTCTGGCCAGCGGCCCCGAGTAAGCAAACATAGTCCTGCACCTAATACACTCTATTGGACGGCCAGGGTTATGCGTACGCCTGCTGACCAATCTATATATTCACCGCCGATCGCTCACCAAAAGTAGAAGTGGTCCGTGCGCTTCCCGCTAGTATATAGCCCGCCAGCCCGCTTTGGTGATTCCTTAGATACATACTCGAACAGGATCTATTCTATAGAAACTAACCGAGTCTCGCATTTTTATAAATGCCGCATCTCTCAAACTCAGGCGATGATATGGAGCCCCCTCGCTTGACGGAGAGCTATGGCCACTTTCGGGTGGTCTCGAGGATGTTTGGCGGGGATTGGGCGCGCACTCGTATGAGTCGTGCTCGGTCTTCGCCAGCGAGGTGGGCTCGTGTCTGATGGGTTCTTTTGTTGGTCGCCGTCGAATCCTTTCTGTTGAAAGGTTTTCGGGCACTCTCAAAGGATATTCTAGTTATTTGTGTACTTTTTGCTTTGTTCCAGCAATCAATGACTTCCACATGAGACACCTTTTCTTTTGTACTCTCATCATCGTCTGTTGCTCAAGATTGTGGTTGGCGGAGTGATTTTTGCTGGACGACAGAGGATGTCTTGAAATCAGTAAGTGGCTTTAGCTCTCCCTCCACCATCATCATGTCCGCACAATCTTCAAATCATGTACGCATTTTGGTTGTCAATCCCAATACTAGTGAAGCTATGACCGCCGGTTTGAAGCCAATCGTTCAAGCGTTGCACGAACCATCGAAATGTGACTTCTTCACTTCTCCAATTGCTACGGTCCCGACTATGGGCTGTTTGAGCAGCATCGACTCTGCTGGTCAGGCCGTCCAATCCGCTCTCTACGTCCTTCCTTTCATCCAGCCATTTGTTGCGCAGGATCGTTACGATGCATATCTCGTCGCCTGCTACTCTGAGCATCCCTTGGTCGACATGCTTGCGTCGCTGCCCGGTACAAAAACAAAGATCGTCACTGGCATCTTCGAGGCGAGCATCATGGCCAGTCTTGGAACGGGAAAAGAGTTCGGCATTGTCACGACGGGCGATGTGTGGAAGGAAAAGCTTACTATAGCAGTGAACCGCTTTATGGGGTTGGAGCCTGCCTCGATGCCAGTGTCGACCAAGTTCGCGGGCGTGGCTACGACAGGGATGACCGCCGGGGAGCTGCATTCGCTGGACCAGGCAGCAGTGCGCGCCAGGATTTCGTTGAGCACAGCCGATTTTGTCAGAGAGCACACAAATGTGAGGGTGCTCTGCATGGGTTGTGCGGGGATGGTGGGATTGGAAGCGGCGATTCGAAAGGGCGTCGTCGATGCACTGGGTTCGGAAAAGGCAAAGGAAGTGCGCATTATAGATGGGGTTGCAGCCGGGGTGAAATGGATCCTCGCTGAGAGTATGGCGCAGTAGGCTCGGACAGGACGCCTCGAATTATACAGGCTGAGTATACTACCATACTCGCGAGAGTTGTGTTTAACCAAGAGGATGGCATCGAAACTCGTGTGAGGCATACGCAGACCTCGAACTTTGTAGTCTGACAATGGCATGGAGATGGCGTTATATGCCTATACACTGTACAACTGTCCAAATTGATGTTAAGCATCTTCAAACTGCTTCAATCTCTGTTCAAAGTTGGTTCAAGGTAAGATCCATGCAGGCGGACCCCCGAGCGGACGACCGGGCGGAGTGCCGAACTGCCGAACTGTATGCTCGTCTGTTGCACATCCATCTCTTCGTAGGTCATTTGTCACGACGCAAGGGAGCGCTTGAACTCGCGCAATTGCGACTTCGCCGCGTTGAAGCACATTCCGAGAAAAGCTTCCGCCAAATTTCCGGCCAACATGATTGCTCATAAAAGCATGTCTAATCAATCGTTGGCTTCATACTATCATTATGTCCGTGGAAATACCAGACAGATCCATTCGTATCTGTGCAGACCGTGGTGGTACATTCTGTGATGTCCATGCGTGAGTCGACTAGCGCGATGCGCAGAGGTATGCTGAGCAGGTGTAGTTCCTACCCAGACCCGCAGACGGGAGAGCGCAAAGAAATGGTCGTGAAACTGCGTGAGTCGTCGCACTGCCCATTCTGATTTCTTCCCTAATTGTATCAAAAGTGTCACAGGATCCTGCCAACTACGCCGACGCCCCCACTGAAGGCATTCGACGCATCCTCGAAGCTGTGACTGGAAAGACCATTCCTCGCCAACAGATACTCCAAACGGACAAAATTGGTAGGGACAACGTACTTGCTTCGGCGACTTTTTGCTTAAGCATTGTAGACTATATTCGCCTGTCTACTACAGTTGCTACAAACGCCCTCCTCGAGCGCAAAGGCCACAAGCATGCCTTGCTAATCACAAAAGGCTTCAAGGATCTGCTGCTTATTGGCAACCAATCTCGGCCCCGCATCTTTGACTTGAACATTCGCCGTACCCCGCCTCTGTATTCGACTGTCGTCGAGGTCGACGAGCGAGTAACCCTTGTCGGTTACACCTCAGACCCCCAGGCTGAAGAGCACGCAATTCAGTTCGACGAGAATGGCAAGGTGTCGAAAGGCTACACTGGGGTTGGGAGGGACAGTCAAGGCGATGCCGAGGGCCCGGGGGAGATTGTTAAAGGTCTATCTGGTGAGGCTGTCCGTATCCTCAAGAAGCCCAGTAAGCCGCCAGTTCTCTCTCTGAACGAAGTCCTCACGGTTTGCAGACCTGGACGAGGTCAAGGCTGATTTGCAAAAGCTTTACGACGACGGGTTCAGGTCTGTCGCGATTGTGTTGGTGCACTCGTATACCTATCCACAGCACGAGCAAGAGGTGGGAGATATCGCTCGTTCTATCGGGTTCACGCAGGTATCGCAGTCGGCGTCGCTCCTTCCTATGATCAAGATGGTTCCCCGCGGCGTGTCTTCCACCGCCGACGCCTATCTCACACCGGTCCTGCGCGAGTATTTGGACGGCTTCTTCTCTGGGTTCGATGCGAAGCTGAAGGATGGCTCCCTACGCAGTCCTAGGGTCGAGTTCATGGGTAGTGATGGCGGTCTGCTCAACCTCGACAACTTCTCCGGTTTAAAGAGCATCCTGAGTGGTCCTGCAGGCGGCGTCGTAGGTTATGCGTTGACCAGTTGGGATGAGACCAAGCGGCATCCTATCATCGGGTAAGTGCCAACTACCTGCGACTTTCGCATGCTCATTGCTTTGTAGGTTGGATGTTGGCGGCACCTCCACCGATGTATCCCGTTTCGATGGGCGATACGAAGTCGTATACGAGACAACGACGGCTGGAATCTCCATTCAGTCACCGCAGCTTGACATCAACACTGTCGCTGCTGGCGGAGGCTCCTGCTTGACGTTCCGCAATGGGCTCTTCTGTACGGGTCCCGAGAGCGCTGGTGCTCAGCCGGGTCCAGCGTGTTATCGCAAGGGCGGGCCTCTCGCTGTCACGGACGCTAATCTCATCCTTGGTCGACTGATACCGGACTACTTCCCCAAGATCTTCGGCCATTCGGAGAAGGAGCCTTTGGATGTGGAGGCGAGCCGCGTCAAGTTCGACGAGCTGGCCAAGGATATCAATGCCCAGCATGAAGGTGAACTCAGTCTTGATGAAGTTGTATACGGGTATGTCGTTATTCGCGCTGTGTTTGTTTTGATTGCTCACGGGCTTTCAGCTTCATCAAAGTGGCGAATGAAACTATGGCGCGCCCGATAAGAGCGTTGACGGAGTCTCGAGGCCATGCGACATCCAAACATGTCCTTGCATCTTTCGGCGGCGCTGGCGGACAGCATGCCTGTGAAATTGCAGCGCTGTTGGGCATCAAAACTATCCTCATCCACCGGTATAGCTCGATTCTTTCTGCCTATGGTCTCGCACTCGCCGACCGCGCATACGAACTCCAAGAGCCGTCGTCTGCGTTTTATTCCGAGTCGACGCGACCTACGCTTATTGCGCGATTGGATAAGTTGACGAAAGATGTCCGAGAGGAGTTGACGAAGCAAGGATTCGAGGAGCATAGGATACATGTGGAGAGGATGCTGAATATGCGGTTTGATGGTACGGACACGGCGCTGATGGTACTGCCCACGCCCGAGGAGAAAGAAGACTTCACCGCTGCGTTCAAAAGGATGTACAAGAGTGAATTTGGATTCTTGCTGGAGACAAAGCATATCATCGTTGATGATATCAAGGTACTGTGCTCTTTTGCCGAGGTGTGCTCTCACTAACCGTTGAACGCAGGTTCGTGCGGTGGGGAAGACATTCGACAGCTTAGGAGAGTCAGTTTACTCCGAAGTGGCAAGGCTGAAGCGCACGCCTCTCCAAGCGAAAGACAGTGATTCGCACTATTCGACGTACTTTGACAAGATAGGCCGGGTGGATACACCTGTGTTTGTGTTGGATAAGCTGCATATAGGCGATGAGGTGCATGGCCCGGCCATGATTATTGACGATACCCAGACGATTGTGATAGTCCCGGAGGCGAAGGCGGTTCTGACGAGCAGGCATCTGTTTGTGGAGATGTAGAAAAATGCTTGTGTATTCAAATAGAACCTTACATATGTTCTAAATAAGCCATGTAATGTATGTACAAGTAGAAGTCAGACATGTAGACCTATCAAGTTCGTATGACGGCGCTCCGTTGCTTGCTTGAAGTTGCTCCGTTCCGTGGATCAGTGCTCCCGATCTATACTGCCGCCGCGCTGAGCTTGATCACCGACTACGACGATGTCGCAAGCCAAAGCTCAAGCCCAATCTTCGGAATATCCATCGAATTCTGAGAATAGACCCACCTCAATCCGAACATTTCTTATGCAAGATGTTGATCCAGAAGGTTGCATAGGACCATTATCAGCATATTGCTTCATGACCGGCTACATGTTCGTGGTTTGATTGTACCGGCGCGCAAATAAAGGCTACTCACTCACCTTTTTGGCAGAGACGTGTTGTCTTTCAGTGCCATATTCGTGTGGTGTGGATTCCAGACTGGCAATCTTGCTCAGGTGCGAAAACAATACGGACAGCGAGTAACCAACCACTTAACTTTCCCTGTTGTTCAGCTCGGTCTAGCCATCGCACGCCTTTTCGACGGCTCTCATGGTCATCGAGATTCAATCTTCCATCTGCCAGATAGACAAGCATTGACCTCCCTCCTCACATTCAACGCTGGCGCCTTCGTCGGCCGCATCGGCGACTACATTGGGGCAAAGACAAGGCTATGGCTGGTATTAGGAACGTTCATTCAGACCGTTTTCACCATGGTCGCGGCCGTCACAATGTTCAAGAGCGGGCAAGGCTCAGTCGCCGACGACCGTGCTATCCCAGTCTGGTCCAACGCGCTCTCATATGTATGTTTGGCGTTCATGAGCGCCAGTCTTGGCCTGCAGGGCGTATTAGGCAAGAGGCTGAATACACAGTTCACCACCACCAGTGAGGACTCTCAGGTTTCAACCGTCTCATATAGCTCACCATTTTCAGTCGTCCTAACCACGGTGTGGATTGAACTTATGACGGACCCCAAGCTTTTCGACTTTAAACATATGGTCAAGACCAGAGATCATAAACTCATTGCCGCATCAGCCTTACTGTTTGGGGCATTTGTAGGGCGAGCTATCCTGGCTGCTATCGGGACACCTGGCGCTCTGGGTGTCGCATGCGGATTCCGAGTTTTGATAACTTTGAGCTGGTTAGTTGTACCCGCAAAAAAGTAACAATCTAGTGCGAAGTCAACACTGCGGACATCCACAATCGAATCGAGCGCGTACTCATGCGCTCTTCGTGCGACCTAGCTGTCATGCGCCTTGCAATGCTCCTCAAACCACTGAAATCCACAATATCGCTTCCATTGCCCAAACCCGAGGTATATAATAATATGTAAGAAAGAGCACATAGACGACACATCTACGTGGAGAAAACAGGTGTTACGCGAACAGGAAGACGACCGGGTTGTCCGTTGACGAACGGCTGGAGAGCAGGCGACGCAATACGGTCGACCTTGACACCCGGCACCTCCTTGAATTCCATAGCCTTGACGAGACCAGCGATGACCAATTTGATCTCCATAACAGCTAGAACAAGGGTCAGATAGTACGAGGGCTAATCCAACAAGCAAGCTTACCAAGTCGCCATCCAATGCACATACGAGCGCCATCGAGGAAAGACAGCGTCGGGGTGTATGGTCCACGGGGAAGGTCGCGGCCCTCGAGGCTGTTGTCCAACCACCTCTCGGGAACGAATTCAGCGCCGTCGGGGCCCCAGACGTCGGGATCCTGGTTAGTGGTCATGAAGGGGAGGATGAATTTCTAACGCATCGAAACAGTCAGTATAGGAAGAGGTTCAAACGGCCAAGTAACGCACATCGCCCTTCTTGACGGGCAAGGAGGTGATGACTGAACCGTCCGCAAGTGTTATTGGATGGCGTAAAGGGATAACATCGTCCTCGAGAGCGACACGTTCGGTGTCTCGTGCAGCGGGGTGGAGGCGGATACTTGATTAATGCGTTAGAGGTGAAGGTTCAGAGGTGCGGCGACTCAAGTACTCACCCTTCGCGGACGACAGCGTCGAGATATGGAAGCTTGTCCAAGGCCTCGAAGGTGAAGTCAACATCCATGACTTCCTCACGGAGTCTTGTTTGCGCCTCCAAATTGCGCGCAAGGTCATATAAGGTGAAGTGAATCGCACTGGCGGTGGTTTCGTGACCAACAACCCTGAAGGATATCGCTCAGATTAGGTTTACAGCAAGATGCACGAACGCATACAAAAATGTCACAATCTACGAACGGTTCAGCCGACGCAGAAAGAAGGTATATTCGCAACGTACATTATCAAGAAGTGTCTTCTCGTCCATTTTAGAGCCTGACTCTTTCACAAGGACCGAAAAAATGCTGGTGCCCTCGGAATGCTCGCCGGTGAGTTTTTGCTCCTCGAGCATCCGGTTGCCAATCTTGTAGACGATCTTCTTGACGATGCTGTCCTCATGAAGCGCCTTGATTGGGAGTTTTGTGATCCAAGGCATGATGCCGATGACATGAGGAGCTAGCCAGCCACCAAAGGTAGAGAATAGCTGGACATCCTGCTTCCACGCCGCAAGGACTTGCTTCGACTCGGTGGTATTGTAGCCAAGGTCGTGGTTGAAGCCAACCCGTCCTACGATTTCGAAGCTACCCCAGATTGTCAGTTACAAAGACGGTGGTGGGACGATATACACACATGCAGGGGCCGATGTAATCAGGAAGGTTCAGCATGGCTGTCCCGCCCAGCGCTGCAATGTCGTGTTGGAAGCGTTGGACAGTCTGGTATGTCCTGTAAGTGACGCAAAGCCATCGCGCGCTGCACGGTTGCTCACCTTGTCCAAAACTTGCAGTACTGTCGGCGACATGGCCTTGATAGCAGATGGTCTGTCCATCTGGTCAGCTGCGCAATAGCGAATCGAGACGACGCCGTACGTGAATGCAGGGGCAATCAGCTTGCGCTGAATTCGGTGTTCGTCGCCCTCGGCCCACAGAACACCACGTCCAAGCAGGGTTGCAATGATTGGGCGCAGAAATTCGGACTTGCCTACCTCTATGTTAGCGGAAGACGGAGCGAAAGGTGAGCGACATACTGTAAGTATACGCATTCTGGGTGATATGCTGAATCGCGAGGTGATCAGAGACGATGATCTACTTCATTAGGACGGACGTGGAGAAGGTCATCGACGTGGCTTACGACGTCGGGCTGGAAAAGGGCAGCCTTGATGCGGAACACCTTGCCCAACAGACCCGTCCAGCGCGTGTATTCGACGCCGCACTCGGTTTTGTCTATCCGATATTGGTGCCCAAGCACAAGGCTGGCTTCATCCAAGGGCTAAGAGGGTGTCAGGGGCGTCGACAAAGCAGGCGAAAGTCCTCACAGCAAGTGGAAGCTTGTCCTTGGTGGTGGATGCGTCCGCGATGCGTCGGTACGCAATGTAGGAGAACAGTAAAAGAATGAGGGCTGTCAAGGCAGACATGACGAGGTTGGCGAACACAACGGTAGGGGGGACGAGAAGAGATAGGGCTTCTCGTTTCTGTTGACCTCCTTATAGGTCCGTGCATGCCCAGGCTGACATAGCATGTCCGACCAACACCTCAAGGCCTCATGCCGGACATTGCAGGATTTAATCGATCCTTACGGCAGGTGAACGTCGGGAATCCTGCCGCCTGATGTTGTCTCCAGTTCGCTGGTTTTCCTGCAGCAAAATGTCGCGACCGCCTACTGCCCTGGAACCCTGCGCTTGAGGCGGAAAGGATTGCTTTGAGCTCAGTTGCGGGTGGAGAAGCCCCGAAGGAACGGCCTTCCCCAGTGTGGTTGTATCGGTGCCAGTATCATCACGGTGATCACGAGCTGACGGCCACACGCACTTAGATAGTCCTGAGGGTATGCCAAGGGCATGCTTTCAAGGAAAGTCACTCGTTGCTACTCAACACTGAAACTATCTCCTGGGATAGAAATACGCAAGCTACATAAAGCAAACCTTTCAACAACTTTTCAACCCCGTTTTATCGAGAATAATGCACCGACAAGCGTTTTCACGGTCACGTGCATAGTGTGTTTCCGTTGCAGGGACATTCCTGATCTACATGCTTCCCAGATGCTTCCTAGGGTATGTAACTATGTGATTCCTCGATTTCTTTATACATTTTCAAGAGTTTATGAGTTTATGAAGCTCTGGGCTCTATAGTACTGACGGCTCCCGACGCGCATCCCCGCCGGCGCTTGGGCGCCAGGTCGAACAACCTGAGCGTTCAACGTTCAACGTTCAACTATTGCTCAAGTTGTAAAAATAAAATACTGTGCTTTGTGGTTGTTCTGAAGACGTTACCGGCCTACTCAAAAGCGCGCATTTCCAGTGTGTATCATTAATTTTTCATGGCCATTCCGGGATCCTCAGCCAATTATCGAGAATGAAATTTGGGGCCCAAAGAGATTCCTGGAATGTACGTAGGAAATCATGCCCGGAATCCATAACTCTGGGAAACGGAGGTCAGATGGGGCTATCCCAATGCATGTCGGCAATGCATACATTTTTGGTACTTAAGGCTATGGGCCTCTGAAGCTTTCCTGGTAACATTTGTTCGCCCTCGAAATGGCATCCGACTCTTCCTCCTCCGCGGCTGCAAGTGTCGGACTCCCTCCAGAGGTGCAGACGCAAATCAACATGTCTGTTGGCGCAGTCGTGCGTACTCTTTCTGACTGGTGTTAACGGTGAAGTTTAACGTCCGTATAGGTGGTCAGCAACAACCTCTCGGTCAGTTTTCAAATTTTCGAGATTTCCTGTGCTCAACGTTGCTTAGTTTTTATTCGTCGGGATTACACTCTGCGGAGGTAACGACGATATACTTCGCGTCGCTGTACTCGCCCTCACACTTCCTTAACCTAGCATGGACTTATGCCAACAACTATCGACACGACCCATGGCCCTTCAAGGCGCTTGTAACATTCTGTGTGACGCTGTGTGTTGTGGACTGTATTAGTACAGGTTCATGGGCGTATAGTTGGGCCGTCACCAACTACGCAAGTATGTCTGAATCTCGACTCTGGCCTTCGAAAACAGTATCTAACGACCTCAAAGATCCCACGGTGCTCGCGTTCACTCCATGGTACGTTTTGGCGCACTCTACACGCTTGCTCATACTGATTCTGTTCTAGGCAGTTTTGCCTGAACGCTACCATTGTGTACGTTGCCACGCTTTATCCTCGATAATCCTCGGACTTAAATCTGTTCCTGCCAGTGGTGTAACGACCCTTGTGGTCCAGTGGTTCTATGCCTGGCGTGTTTGGATGGTCTCTATGAAGGCGAATTGGTACATTCCCGCGTTGATCTGGGCGCTGTCCTGCATGTCTTTCGGTACGTTTCATCGTCTCGCAAGTCTGCGCGGGTAACTCTAATAGCAAGCAGGCGTGCTCATGTGGATGATCAACGTTGTTATCACCTACCGTCTTATTTCTGAAATTGAACGTGTTATGTGAGCATCTGTACCACCCTTGATTGGACACCAACTCACCGTCCCCTCAGCCCAGTCGTCTACGTCTGGCTCATTGGATCCGTGTATGTCCTGTGGCCCATTTTCCGTTGGTTCGCACTAATCCACGCTTCCAGAGGAGCCGACGTGTTTATTTCGGCGTGTATGTTGTACTACCTCGATTTACGATACCGCTTGAAAAGCTCTCAACGGCAAATGTCGACCCAAGGGTATGAACGTATACCACATACTCGCCCTCTTTGCTAAACCGCTTCAGACGTTTCCGCGCTATCATCGTGCGCACGGTCGAATGCAATATCTTGTCTCTGTTGGGCCAACTGACGACGGTTGTCCTTTTCAACCAGTCGAAAAAGGTCGGAATGTACTTTGCCCTGACGGACATGTGCCTGGCCAAAGTGTACACCATCTCCTTGCTGGTGTCTCTCAACAGTAGACCTAGCTCTGGTGGCTCGTCGTCGGCTACGGTAGAGGTCTCCGGTAACAGTTTGAATGGCCCCGCATCGTACATGCTCAGCGACCGCCGCGGAGCGCCTGCAAACCAAATATCGATTGCTATCCAGTATGTACGACCTCACCTTCAGCAGCAACACACTTACCGTTTTAACAGGCAGGAGACAATCAGGGAAGCCAACCAATTAGATGATAGCAAGGACAACATTTCAGAAGATTATAAGGTCAAACCTGACCATGCCGTGTAGTTCCAGCGTTCCGCGCTGCATCTTGAATACCCATACGAATTAACTGCTTATATTTTCTTGTTGGATTATGATACTGTCTTTTTGTGGGCTAGCTTTATGGGTGATTATGTACGCACAATGGACGCACGTGGAAGGGCGCCATCATTCGATGAAGTCTCAACGATACGAACTTGGCATCCTCGGACCACTGAGCTCCATGCAGTATAATGACAGCCCAAAATACTTATTTGTCGCGGATAAACCATTGCCATGACCTCTCGCAGTGAATTGACCAAGATGGACTTGTGGGTGAGCTACAAGACTGTACAGCCTGGGTGGGGCCTATACAATGTACATAACAAAAGATGATAACTAGGTGCTTGACGGCAGAAGATGTAATGTCCATACTGATACTATGCCACGGCGACATCGACTTCCATGGACGATGAACCACGCAACTTTCTTGACTTCAACGCTTCGATCTCCTGCTCAAGCTTCGCGACCTTCTCTTCCATAGCGGGCAGGTCGAAAGCTTCATGCGCTTTGGGTGGAGCGGGCGTATGCTTTCCGCCGTATGCAGCATGGCGGAAAATATCGTTCATAAAATCGTGATTTCGCCTGTATCGTGCCAGCGCCAGCGAGCGTGTCGAGACAAAGTCGGCCTCATCCACATCTTCAATTTCTTCGGGGCGGGGTGGTCCAGGGGGCGGTTGACGGGGTTGCTGCTGGGCTGCCATCGCCTCGCGTCGTTTTTGCTCGCGCTCCATCATGGCCATGTTGTTGTTCTGCTGGGCAAGCATGGCTTGTTGCTGGTGTATGCTCATTCCTGCCATAGGTGGACCACCGCGCATGCCTCCGCCCATACCCATCGGTCCTGGGCCACCCCCGCCCATCGGCCCACCACCGACCATGGGGCCTCCACCACCCATAGGTCCTGGTCCACCACCTCCCTGTGGCATTCCAACAGGGGCCTTGAGCCCCGAACGCTCTCCAGCAATAAAAACAGGAGGCTCCGTTACTTGGCGAAGAGGATACGTTCGAATGGGGGAAGTGAGAAGTGCGTGCGGGACAGCTACACAGTACGCGTCAGGTTGTGCGCAGTGTCAATTAACGCGTAACGCACTCATGGCTTCCCCGCGCGAATAATGTATGAGCAGGAGTTGCGGATGCCCACCCTGTATGAGGCGATATCTTCGCCGGACGCGCCAACCGTGAGTGTCGCTCGAACTTGGTACAAAGCCGTATCTGATTTCATGGGTCTCGAGTTCCTTGGAGCGATTGGTCATCTTCGTATACAGCATAGAGGGGACGCACTTTTCCACCTGGCAAGCTGATGGGGTACTTTTGCTCTTGTTCAAAGTATCGAATTCCGTCATTTGGAAACAGCTGTTGTAAGGGTAGAAAGACAAGAAATATGGATCCCTCTACAAATGATTTAGCATAGCGCAAGTATCACTCGGAACGCGTCGCACACCTTGAGGTTTGTCTATGAACCCCCATACAAAAGGCTGCTGTGTTGCAATCATAGCAGCTTTTCCGAGCATTGTGACAGCCTGTTCAGTCGAAAGTTGCGGATGCATGCCTAAATCTTTGGGAAATTTAAGGCAAAGGCCTTCGGAGACTTGGGCTGGTGTGGCCATCGCGGTGGTCGGTGAGAAAGGTATGATTGACCCCGGGTTTAGATCGAACCTCAACGCGCTCTCACGCATTACCGTCATGCTCTCCATTATCCGTGCCCGTGCACCTCGCGTAGTGCAATCCATTCCGTCACGCGCCTTCCGGACAAAGTCGTTTTCTGGAAGAATTGCCGCAGAGAGGGATGAACGCTATGGGCGAATTATCGAACGTCAACTAAAGGCCGCTATCGAACGACGAGACAAGGAAGAGGCTGAACAAACAAATAACGCGCAGAACTCTCAGACGCTTGATAGACAAGAACGCAAGGCAGCTCGAACAAGGGTCCTAAGTAAGTTGCTTCATGCCATCTTCCATGCAGGATGTCTTGACTCCGCCGTCTAGATGCTGAGAATGCCTTTTTCTGGAACCAACTCTCGGAATCTCAAAGAGAGACTCTGGACAAATTCGGAATACAAACCTGTGCGTCCTTCCAGATCCCTGCCTTCTGCAGTGGCTTACAGCCTTCCAGTTGAACAACTAGTGGAAGCCAGTAATGACGCCGACAGGACTATGAACGAATCCCCATATCCAACATCCGCTCAGCTACGCCCACGTCTGCGCCATGCTCACAGAATATACGAAGAGGTCATGAAGACAATGCAAAGCGAGCGTTTCGTCCCAGAAGGCCTACGGTAATCAGTTCACTCTACACTGGCCAACTCAAATTATGGCGACTCGGCGTAATACTTCGGGACAGAACTCCCACTTGAAATAAAGTACTTGCTAATAATCTCCTGGGAGTCTTTTTGCTCTAGAAGTTGACAGATATCATCTCCAAGTCATGCTCACCGTAAACACAATAGCGAGTCGCTTCAATCGGCTCGAAGACCTACTAGTTCTACTACCAGAATTTCCATGTCCGCCGGACTATTCGTCGAAGCTAATGGGGACGCGCTGTCATCGGCTCTCAAGAAACGCTGTCTGGAGCTCGAGGATCAACCCACATATCTCAAAGAAGTTTGAAGAACGCACAACGAGGGTGGTCCGAACACTCGTGCATTTATCAGCTTACTCCCAGGCGTGTCCACCTACTAAAATGAGCAAGTTCCTCATGTTATGCGGCCAACCGGACTATCACAAGAATGAGAGATCCAGATTTTTCGATGGTTTCTCGTGTCTCCGACAACGTTTGCGACGTCGCATCTTCCCATCAACAGTTGAGCTCGATAGACATTTCTGGAATTCGAGTTATACACGTAGGAGCGCGCCCTGGTTGACACTGTCGGTAGTCGGTTAACCGTCGCCGTGATGCAGCATGCAGCACTCAGTACAAGGCACTCAGTTGAATGCACTCATGACATTGATTAATCTACAGCGATCTGCAGTCCAGACCGCGCGCACTGCCAGTGTGGTGGGGGCCACTTCTGAAGTCGCAGCAATCTCACTCACAGTTGAGAAGGTAGTTCTGTCCTTGCTGCACGACTTGGTTATTCCAGCGGACCACACTGCCAGAGTGTCTGTCAGGAGGCTGTCGTGCAATCAAGCAGATCATGGCAGAAATCAATAAATGCGCATGGATATCGGTGTGCATGTTGACAACGCCCCTTCACTAGCGCGGCTTCGAGGTTTCCGAGTAGTAACTAAGTTGTCAAGGGAAAAACGAAAGACGCACCGAGACCTGCCTTAGGCCTTATAAAAGGATATCTCATTTCAGGACATCCTCACGGGCTTTCCCTTCGTTCCCCCACTCCCAATCCTTCAAAATTTCGGGTAGTACCAGCTGGTCTCTGCTTCCCCTTTCTTTCTGAACCATCTGGCTGAGCCGTCCTACACATTCACTTTTATTCCCTCTTTTTTTTTGCTCCTGGCCTACTTGTTCTCGTCATGAAAGCCGTTTTCTCTGTTTTGCTTCTCTCCGCTGTTCCAGCCGTGCTGGGCCACGCCGTCATTGCTGGAATCAACGGCGCGAACGGTGTCTCGACGCTGGGTTTTGGTGTCTGTACGTGAATTTTGTCGGGTGGGCAGGGCCAGCTGGCTAATCCGTGTTTGCAGCTGATAGCATTCCTCGCAACTGCACGTCCGAGCAGCCATGCCAGCTCGACACGCCGGTTCTGAAGGATCTTTTGACTGGTATGCTCTACAGAATGGCAACGATTCTACGGCACTGACCTGACATTCAGACCCGTGTGGTGCAACGCTCATGGGCGGTTCCATCAAGATTCAGGATGCACTGGCTGCTGCTCTCAAGCAGGGCGGTGGATCTCTTCCTACTCTAAATGCCGACGGGACCATCGAAATTACCGTCCACCAAGTCAACGCTGATGGTGGAGGACCCTTCGTGGCCATGGTCAACAACGACGCGACCGGCAAGGACTGGACAGCTACGACTGTTGTGCAGCAGGTACCAGGTGCCAACGGATTGCTGCGGTATGTTTGTAACTAGTTTTCCTCCTGATTATGTGCTGACAGCGTGCGAAGTGGCGGACCCGCAGACTCGCAGATGATCGTCAAGGTTGACGACCCCAGCAAGTGCACAGGCGGTACCACCGGAGACGTATGCTTGATTCGCTTGAACAATGGCGGCGCAGGACTCGAAGATTCCGTCGCGAACGGTGCTGGGCCCTTCGGTGGCTGCCTCGCTGTATCTGGTATGTCTAGTCTACCCTGTCTTTTGCCCGCAATGCTCATGTCTATATAGCTGGTAACGCCAGCTCTGGTTCTGCATCTGGTTCTGCTACTGCGCGTAGCAGCGCTGCATCTGCCACTGCCTCTGCTAAGACCTCGAAGGCCGGAAAAACACACAACAACCGCGCCGTCTTTGACCCTGCTGTTTACGTCGTCCGCGATGTTCACCCGACGATGAACAAGCGCCAGCTGAAGCTTTCCAATCTCCTTGCTCGTCGCCGTTCCGTCGACGAGGAGATTCAGAATGAGAGCCGGGCACTCGTCAGTCGTCAAGAACTCACCGCGGATCTCATCGACGAATTGAAAACCGCTCTTGGTACGGCCATTGACAGTAAGTTGCAAACACACCCTTTATCATTCCAACTTGTTGACCCCGATGGTAGTTCCTATTGATGGCATGGCTGGTCACACCGACGCTGATCCCAACGGTGGAAACTCGACTACTGGATTCAACAAGGCCAACGCTGTTCTCACCACGCAACAGAACGTCGACCTCAAGAAGGCTGTGCAGCTTGCCATCGAAAACGCTATGGGCGCGCTTGCCGCATCCTCAAACATCAGCGTTAACGCTGACGGCTTCAATGTCTCTCAGAAGTTTGACCTGGTATGCCCATGTTTAATCCCCGGTCTGACAATTACTGACATCCTGCCTAGATCGATACCGACCAGGCCAACCAGGAGGCAGCTGCCGCACTCCTCGATGGCAAACTCACCAGCATTAACTTGGGCAATGCCGGTGTCGGGGAGCCCAACACTGCTGTTGTCGACTCGCTCGTCGGTGGAAGTACGTGTCTTGATCACATTAGCGACGACCACACTTGCTCATCTGTGCATATCTAGTCTCCAACATCAAGACTGTCACCGTTGGCCAGCTCAGCAACGCCTTCGTCCCCGCCACTGCCACTGCCACCGGTGTCGCTGCTGGGGGAGCCACTGCCACCGTCACCGTCACCGTCACGGCTTCTGCGACAGCTGCACCTGCAGCGACGACTACGGCTGCTTCTAGTCGCAAAAATAACATGGCTGGAAAGCGTGAGTTCGAATATTCGGGTATGCGTATGGTACGCTCTAGGAGACGGGCTTAGTGCCCCCTGGTACAAGCGTCTCTGTTAAGTTCTTTATGTGTTCAATATCCTTGGGGTTTTTATACTGTACTAGTATTTTGGCAGACTGGTTATAGATTTATTGTTGGATTGGGAGGCTATGTGGTGTGAATGAATTTCTAACCTCTGCAATTCCTATCACAAGGATTCAGAGGTCTTGAGTGTGCTTTCACTGCTTTGGCCGGTTCGACAACTTGCTATGCATGATAATACGATGAACAGCATTCCTACATCATAGCAATGGACCGTAGAGCATGTTAAAATCAATGCAGGATATCACATACATAGAAGATAGCCCTAATCAAACCCACGACTCCAAAGTCACTAGATGCCTATGCTACCGCGTTTCGTCTCCTTGAGAGACTAGCATCTGACTGCATCCCCACCATCCTCTCGACCACCGCTTGTGCTTGGTCCCAATCCAATGGTTCATCCTCAGCTACGTCTTCCTTACTCCCCGACTCATCCTGTCCTGGACCTAATCCCCAACCCCCGATGCTCTGCCTAGTGCTAGGAGCAAATCCTGGACTCTTCAACGACTCTAGAAAGTCTCGTTGCGTCTCCCGCTCTAGCTCACGTTGGGCATCTCGGTCGAGATTGAGCGGTGGCATTGACCCCAGCCTCGGCGTCTCACCACCGGAAAGTTCTTCTTGCTCAGGCTCTGGCGGTCGGTCTGGCAATTTCTGTTTGTGCGCTATGCGCCCACGACGATCGCGGGGGAGACCTCCAGAGAGGAAGGATGGTGCACGCGGTGCTACACGACCAGTGATGGCCTTTGCAGAGGGTATTTGAGGCGCAGGCGAGCGCAGCAACCTAAGCAGCTCAAGGACTGCCGCTTCCCCATTTGAAGGTGCGGTTTGTGAGGCGGCGGTAAGAGAAAAGGTTGGCGAACGATATCGGTTTTGTGATGTCAATACAAGTAACCTGGGCATGAGATGAATTCAAGAGCAGCAGTCGAACAAAGACAAACGTACATTTGTTGTAACCGTGGTTGTTGGTAGCCCGACGTTTCTGGGAAGTTGTCTTGTCGGTTTGCCATCGACAAACGCGCTTTCAGACGAGGGGCTAGCGGGAGGATGACCTTGTCGCGAAATGAACGGAGCGCGACCGTTCGCACATCAATCTGGGGGGTGGACAAAGACGACATTCCAGATATCGAGCCCTTTGTGGGTTGTCGCGTAGGGGATGCACCGCGCTTAGGTTGGCGCGCGAGAGATGACAACAGTGGATCCGTTTGGAGAGGCAATAACGCCTGGATAAGCTTCGTTAGCATGAGAACAAAGGGGAAACTACGACGCACTCCTTCTACATAAGGCAGCACCTGATCCCAAAAGAAACCCCAAATCTCGACAACGCGACCGATGAGTTTGTCGTCCTCCTTGTCGGCGAGTTTAGCGTTGAGCGTCCGCATTCCGGAATTGATGAGTTCTCCAGCATCGTTTTCAAGAGTGGCAAGCGCCTTAGAGGGCGACGAGGCCGCAGTGGTGATGTGGCGCCGCACAAGAACATTAAGATCCTCTCTGTGAGCATGTCAGTAGAGGTAGGCAAGGGGGTCGCGTATATCGTACATTGGAATTCGAAGTGGTTCCCCGTTGAATAAAGGGAGTATGTGAACGTGCAGTGTGCCCCACGGATCGTTGGTGGATGTTGAGTTCATGGTGGCTTGGGTCATGGTCCCGGGGGCAGGCAGAGTGAGCGAGCTGACAGACGGAGCTGGAGAAGCGTAAGCATGATTTTAACACAGTTGGCAAATCTAGTATACCGAGACGATGCATCTCTCTTGTGACCAATTTAGACTCGTAGGCGCGACCATAAGTTGCCTATGATGAGCGGGGGACAAATCAGCAAATATCGTGGCTTTCGCCATCACGGAGCTTTTACTCGAACACACACCTTCGACGGTGAAGCCGCTCCCTTGCTTGTTGCTCCCATCAGAGGTAATGGTGGGAAGCTTGACAATGTAGGCGAGAATCCAGGTTCACTCGACCGCGCGCGACTGATGCTATGAGGGTGGAGAAGCAGGGCGGGGTGCACTTGGGGATTTGGTTTAATGTGGTGTCCCGCCAATGATTGTAGCTTGTCGGTAAGAATTCCGCCGAGCGTGCGCGACGAGACACCAGGCGGTAGCGATGGGTCTACTGACGATGCAGACGGCGATGTGACCAAGTTTGTTGTCGACGCGGATAGTAAGCGTAAGTTTGGCGTTGTCGTTCCCGGAGCTGGCGACTGGCGCGGTGTAAGTGAGTCGCTCGACGCGCGCGGCCGCGCATCTCCATCTTGATGTGGTGAAAGGGTCGACATTCCCGTCGGGTTCGTTGTGATTCAGTCTGCCGTGTTAGATTTCTTGTCCCGACTCGGCGCACACCTAATCGTTGTCTGCCGGTTTTATCTTTGGGCTCTTATATGCGCTAGGATGAGCGTAGGGTCCAGCTCGCAACCGAATAGGAGGACCAGCGGAATCAAACCTGGCTGTCAATCGAGCACTTTTTGTTTGCCTTCTTACCACCATCGACTCTCACGCACGTCAAATGTCTGCGAACATCTTCCTTGGCACAGGTTTCGGAGATATTTCGTCCTCTCAGGTCATTATCCGTGTCTGTTGCCATATGGAACGCGTTCTCACGGACTACAGCAGGAATCCAGCAACCCCAGCTCGCAAGGTCAAATGCCTTCCCAGCGAGCCAACATCACTTCCGACAATATGTCGTCTTCTCCATCAACATCTAACGTGTTACAGCAGTCTCATCCTGACCAGGAGGAAAGCGATCTCCCTCCCACGACTTCACCATTACAACACGTCGAACCAGCATCGCTGTCGCGCCTCCCATCTACAGTCTCCCGTTCGACAACCCCGTTTTCTCTCGCACGCCTTGTCTCTCAGTATTCCGCCGAGGAAAGGATTGCTCGGACTCATACGCCTGGCAACTTGAACCCGACGCATATATCCGCACCTTCTGTCCAAGAGGCATCCCCCACTCAACACCTTACCTTTGATTCCTTCGCGCCGACGGAAAGAAAGACATCCGAGGTGCACAATTCTCTAGTTCTATTCAACCGACCCCTCGACCTTGACTCTACTTTCACGCAATCTGGTCTACAAGTGGTTTCTCAGTCTACTGTATCCTCGAATATTGTCCCACTGCCTCTGCCTGAAGTCTCTGACGTCCCCCCTGACGACAAGTTTGACCATCGCCCGAATTCGCCCACGCATATATTCGATGTAGTCGCGTCCGAGACGGACAAGAGCTCTGTTTTCATTGCGATTGATCATCTCGAAACATGTCCAACTCATGAGAGCCCTCTTCCCGACTCCGATTCTCTTCTTGTCGACGACCACGCAAAGGACGCACTTCAGGACGACGCACAATCGTCTATTGTCGAACTCAATCCCGCCCTTGCCATCCCGACAGGCGACTCTAGTCAAGGGAGCCACTCGGCCAATATCCAACAAGATTTGTCCCAAGTCGGCTACGAGCAGCACACGTCGTCGCCGCCGTCATCGATGCGCCCTACCTCTCAGTCTCTTGGCTCTACGGCTACCTTTCCCACGTCGGACATGGTAACCTTCCACTTACCAAGCCTTCCTTACGGTTAACACATTTCCAGGGCTACCAGGACGCTGACGAAGAAATCCACAGCCCTAAACCTCAGGCAAGTCAATCCTGCAGGCCTCCGGAAGGGGGTTGCTGAATTGTCACCTAGTTGAACCACAGTCACAACCACTGGCATGCCGAAAGTTCCCTACCGCCTGCTTCACCCCTTCGTCGTTCATCTCCCCGACTCGAATCTGCCAGCGACCTGGTTGAAGCTCTCGTATGTCTGTCCTGGCTTGTGAGAAAGCGCTAATCTCATGATAGGAAACTCACGACGAGATGGAGGTTGTTCCAGAAAGCGAAGGTGCTCTTTCCTGCCTCGATGATCAAGAATTCGATGGCCACCCAGTTCCCGAGGATGATCCCTCTCTTGAGCTGTTGTCTACTGCGCAGTCATCTCTGCCTCCATCTGGCGACGGCCTCAGCGATCTGGGAAGCGGATTTGAACACATCGAACCTCTGCCTGATGCGCAGGTGTTTCCCGGTGATTTGGAAATCCCGTCCTCGCGAGCGAGCTCTCCCGCTCCGAGTGCACCTATGCTCGCCCAAACATCCCCGGTACGGGGTTCGAACACAATGATGAACATAACGACGACGCCTCCAAGATCGTTGATCGCCCCACAATCATCCCCAGTCAAGTCTAGCACCTCCTTCCAGGATTTGCCACAGCCTAAGCGTGCGACGGCACTCCATCATAAACGACAGTTCAAAAAGCTCAGCGCGCCATTCCGGCCGCCACACATGAAGGTCAAGGAGGAGGAGCCTGCCGCTAAGTCGCTGAAGCGCGAAAGGGATGCCGATGATGCTACGGTCTTCCCTCCCGCAAAGAAACGCGAGGACAGCCAGCTGAAGCATCGAACCATACGGGCTGCGGGGCAGTTTAAATCGCCTGTTGTAGGAGCGTCTAGCGGGCCACAGGTCGAACTAGTCAAGATGACTCCCACAATCCAGGCACTGGAAAGAAGGGTGCAGCATTTGAAGAGAGCGACGAAGGTCAGGCGGGATGGGGAAGAAGAGGAGTTGAGAGGCCTCACGGCAAAATGGACTGAGGCTGGACGAGAGGTTGCCTGGGAACTCTGGGAACTCGTCAAGGAGAACGACAGTGCTTGTGGTGGGAACTGGAATGGCACGGCATCAGGTGGAGCGAAACGGTCGTTCGAGGATAGTTGGGGATGGTCAGAGCAGGGAGACAAGAAACGCGCTCGAACGGATAACTGGGGATGGGACGAGAAGAAAGAAGGAGATGACCACCAGGCCGAAGACGTGGAAATCGAATCCGGCCGGGACGAGCGTGAAGAGGAGGAGGACAAAGTTGAATGGACCTTGGGGTTGATGCTGCGGCAGTTTGGGATCGACCCTCAGACTTTGGGCTGGAATGAGAACGATGGTATGTTCATGTGATGCTCTCTTTGAAAAAGGGTTTTCAGGTATGGTATCCCTTCTTTTGCTATTTTCCGGAGTACTGCTAAGTTGGACTGAGGATGGATGCTGTTTGTGAATCCGAGTCATAGTGTTATGCTACTGTACTGCTGTTATCTCGACTGTGCTACATAAAGCTTTTAATTATCAAAAATAAAAAACTGCCCACCGATTTTGCCAAAGTAAAATTTCCTATCATGAGGCGATGCCTTTGCGTATGTGTAACACTGACGATAAATTGAAGGTCCATTCAAGCAAGAATAAGATAGAGCTAGATAATGCTAGTAATACAGAAGTCCACGCAAATGCTAGTAATTAGATCCTCGAACTGATTATGCCTCGCGCTCAAGTTCCCCATCGCGCTGCTGGTGACGAATTGTCGCCTTCAACTTCTTCTCGAATACATCTTTCTTAACCTCAACTCCGCTCCGAATCCATTCTAGCTTTCGAACTCCACTCCACTGCATAAGCCCCCGATGCTTGCGGTTTATCTCGCTGTTCGGTTTGATTTTGTCTTTGAGCCTGGAAACAGAGCTCGGCGTGTCCGAATCATCCGACGAGGAAGAGGATGATGAAGAGGAAGACACGTTATCCTCCGCGATAGACTCTGTGCCCACGTCCTCTTTGATGGACTTGTTCGCACATTCCAAGACTTGCATCACGTCTGCGAGACTGGCGTCCCCGGCCGCAAGTTTTTGGTGATATCCGCTCAACCCCGGCCATGCTTTCAGAGTCAACGTGATCCTTCCTACAATGTCCACAGGCTCTGTGACACTGCGTCTCGCGCGCTGGAGCGCATCATGGTCGCCTTTCTGGATGGGCACCTCGACCTCAGTCTCCTCGCGGTCAAGTAGGTCTCTCAGCCAGATAATCCCCCATGCCTCCGTCGAGTCGATTCCGAGCGAGCGCTTCTTCAGCTTTAGCACGATGCTATCGCAGAACCTGTTCTTGAACGCGATGGCAAGCGGCCTGTCCCTCTTCGCATTCCACCCGCCGTTTACGTTCGGGAATAGCTTGCGCTTTTGGCCTTCGCCTACGCCAGTTTCCAGACGGATTTGACAGGTGGCCAAGTCCGGAGGGAGGTTAAAGCAGGCGGTGGCGTGCGCGCCAATTTCGATGGTACATGGCGGCCAACCCTGAAGTTCGTATGGAAGCTTGAGTTGAACGCTGCGCCAGGCAGCGGCGAAGCGGAGACGGCCTACACCAACACCACCGACTAACGGGAATGAGTCGGTAACCTGACTTCCATTCTTGAAGAGGGCCTTCAAAGGAAGAACGACGACGCCTAATATCGGATTCCTCTCATGCAGCCTCCAGTCCCGTACCGCAATGATGACGGTTGTGTCTTCCCAATTTTTCACAAGACGTTCGGTGCCAGCATTGAACTATCGATTGCCAAGTCAGTCTTGCTGATTTAATGCTGGAATGTTCACTCACGAAAGGCTTGTTGCTCTTCATCTTGGTCCGCGTCTTGTAGACCCGCTCGTCGTTGATGATAATCGTGCAGTAGGCGCTAGGTAGATCGCCATTGTCCTCCGCCTCATCCCCGTTCCTCACACCACTTTCGCGAACCTTTATGACTTCAAGACCGGTAATCTGCTCCACCTGGATGGACAAAATCCCTGTAACCCACTCTTTTGAGGGCGGCGTGCCAGCAATGAGCGCAATTGTCTGATCCTTGAGCTCGTCCTTGATTTCTTGTTCAAGTTCTTGCTGACTGTTAGAGGTTCCCATTGCCTCGCGCAGCTTGTCCTCCGTCTCCTTCGCAATCCGCTTGCCAATCTCCTCGGCATCCTCAATGTGATGTTCCAGCTTGGTCTTGGTCATGTACCCGACAGACCATTCAATAGTGCCTGGGTTTCCTTTTCCCAACGTGTCCTTACGGTCCTGGATCTTGTTGCGAGTGTTGGGAGAGCGCATGAGTTCTCCAAGGGGGACCTCGACTTCGCCGAGGAAGTCGTCTGCGCTTAGTCGGTCTGTAGGATTATGTTCTAAGTATAATGAGAAGATGGCGGAGAGATGTGACATACCAGCATCCCAAAGTTGAAGGCGAAGCTTCTCGCGAGCATTCGTCTCCGCTGCAGTGACCAGGACAAATCCAATCTCCTCCCAGACAGGCTGACTGCTGTTCTCAATGATCCTGTAACCTATTTCAGCCCACATAGCACTGATCCCAATTGTGCGGTATACCTTGTCGACCATATCGTCTTGCCCCATTTTCCCCATCCAACGTTAACGTACGGGTCCCCGTACTTGCTCTCCTTATTCTGCCAGAATTTCCCCTCGTCCCCATTCCTGAAGTCAGTGGCCCTTCTAATCTTCCCATATAAAACGCCCAACGCGTCCGTATCCCGCTTTGGTCCTCCGGAGAGTATTTGTTTGAGGTTGAGCGTGAGACTCCTTGGAGCAACGAAAGTGCCAACGGCGTCGTCGATAGCTGACTGCAACCATTTAGACAAACCGGGGACGTCCATGATGTTGAGGAAGTTCTTCGAGAGTGGTGTGCATTGCAGAGTGATCTTGGGTAGTCCAAGGAACGTCATAGTCATCTCCGCAAGGAATGGGGGATTCGGGGTGAGTTCAAGGCGCAGACGGACCGATGCTTAGGTCCTATGAGCCTCATAACACTATATGATGAAGATGTGCATGCCTAGGATACCGGTGATTTCCACCCACACGGGAAGCACGATGCCGCCTGTGCAGTAGAATTCGAGCAGGACGTGAATATTGCGCGAGCGTTGCTTGAGGTCTGATGACCCCACATCCTGTGCGTGATAGGCTACAGCAAGCTCCAGGTTCACGTACTGGCCGAGGTCGGTGTCCATTGTATCAGAGTTGTCGGAGTCGGTCAAAGCGCGCATGCCAAGGACCCGTAGTGGCTCAGAGCCTTGACCCAGGTCGGCGATGCGAACCCCATGGATGAAGGTTGGTAAGCTGCTTTGAAGGGCATCCTCGAGCATGTCGGCTAAAGATGTGAACAGGGCTGGGTTGACAATTGGCCAGAGTGAGCTAAGTATGTGATTCAGCGTCGCTGATTGGGGACTGCGAGCTAGGTCTTTGGGCTATTTACGGTCAGACGTGGTTAATATAGATTCAAGAATCATGCATACATTCGGGGTACGCGACGGAGACGGTGTAGGAGAATGGGATTCTTCGAGTGATGGCGGCTTGAGCTTGGCCTGCAATACTGATGCCCCAGCGACCAGCGCAATGGCAGCGCATCCAACGATACCCACTCCAGTCACAAGTAGCTCATTGCGGTTGACGGAAATGCGAAATAAAGAAGTCAGGCCCAATGATGCTAGCCCGCCAACACCGGCAGCCCCAGCGACGACTGCGGCCGTCTGTTTGCGATATTGCTGCTCATACTCTACACGTATCTTCAGTGATAATGTCAGTAAGGCCGGGCAGTATATATACCTGGCTGCTTCCAGTAGTCGCGTGTTGCCTCTTGGCGTAAAAGCGCCGCCAGTCCTTCAGAAGAATTGTTTTCCGGGGTACGCCCATCTTCCGATGGAAAGGACTCTACTTCACTGACAAGTAGCTCCCGGTGTGTGACCGGGTCAATCAGCGTCGAGCCGTTCGCTGCCCGCGCTGGTGCGGACGACATGGTGGTCGTGGTCGTGGTCGTGGTCGTGGGAGAAGGATGTGCGTCGCGTTGCATCAATGATCGGGTATATGTAGAACGTTGTCACATTCGCGCTCCCGTGACGCTGAGCTCATTCAACGTCAGGTCGCCTGCCTGTCCAGGATTGGACAATGGCGAACAATGTGGAGTGGCGATGCACCATGAGGTGGCTATGCACTATGGAAGGAGGAGTGCGTACGGCATTACTTCGATTGACCGTCAACAAATACGTTGTCTGCACTCCGATGCCTTCGCAGTGAAGGGGACAAAAATCGTACAAGGACATTACCGACGCAAAGAGGTTTCAGTGTCCCGTCGACTCGACGAGTGCGACCCGCAACTAATACTGATCCACTCTAGTGATACGGCCTTATATTATTATAACCCTTTGTCTGGGAGTTTACTATGGCCGCCTGTACATGTAATACCCCGAAGACGAGAGAAGCGCATGGGCTTTCCCCTCAATGTAATCCAACACACAATGTTTGAGTATGTATGCAAGAATACACAAGCGTGAGTGCACGGCTGACAGAGTTAGCAAGTGTTGCAACGTTCGCAACTCAGGAAAAAACTATTTGTGAAGCCTGGATTGAAATGTACGCGGTATGCCAGCCAGCTCAACAGGCCATGCTGGGAAATCTGAACAACATTATCCGCTGCAGTCAGACGCAGCGTCGAGATGATGCAGGATGGCAACCAAGCGCTGTATGCACCTCGAGTCTCGATGCTGCCTCGCTCCATTGACAGCAGACTCGCTTTCTGCAGGCCCTTCGGCTCGCGGACGCCAAAATCTAGAGCGCCACCTAGGCGGATCAAGCCTGACGTAGTCGCGATTTATCATGCCGATTTGACTTTGCTTAAAAAGTCGCGCGACTTGGACGCGAACCACCACAAGTGCCCTCGCCACCATGATTAGCGACGCCTTTCACGCCGGGAATGCCACCATTGCCCCTTACGATTGTGGCGACACACCGTTCTATTATACATGTCGGCAACGCCTCATCGAAGACATTCCGGACATCTATGTTGCACTAGCAGCTCCAGTCCTCGCATATTGGGGCCTCTCCCTCGTCTTCCATTATATGGACACCCGGGATTGGAAATGGCTCGAAAAACACAGGATCCACGAGTCGGCGGAGGTCAAGAGCAAGAACCTCGTCACACGGTCGCAGGTTGTTATTGCCGTTGTCTTCCAACATCTCGTGCAGACTCTGCTAGGCCTTGTCGTACTGGATGACGAAACTGCCTTTGCACCAACTCATCAAGCCAGCGTCAATCACATTGCATCGGTATTGGCGCCAGCTGTGCGCGGCCTACCTCTAGAGTCTCGGGTCCACGATCTGGCGTACTTTGTTTACTGGTGGGCATTACCCAGCTTGCAGCTTTTTGGTGCCATGTACGTGCTCTATATTGCTATCTCATTAATATCTAATACGCTCTTAGGGTTGTCATCGACACCTGGCAATATTTCCTGCACCGCTGGATGCACACCAACAAGTGGTTGTACAGGCACTTCCACTCTTGGCACCACCGCCTTTATGTCCCTTACGCTTTCGGAGCTCTCTATAACCATCCCGTTGAAGGTCTCCTACTCGACACATTGGGCTCCTTCGCTGCAGAGATAGCCACGTTCATGACTGTCCGCCAGCAAATAGTCCTGTACACTGTCGCAACCTTCAAGACTGTTGATGATCACTGTGGATACCGCCTCCCTTGGGATCCCCTACAAATGATTACGGCGAACAATGCAGACTACCACGACATCCACCACCAGGTATGTTTCGGCCATGTCTCGGCCCTCCGCTTTGGCTAACCCAACATTTAGACCGCCGGCATCAAGGCCAACTTTGCTCAACCATTCTTCATTCACTGGGACACTGTCCTGGGCACTCGCATGACCAGGTCCGAGCTGAATGCGAAGCGCTCAAGGAAAACGGCCAAAGCAGAGTAGACCTCAGATCCCTTAACGTCCTTCATTTGTGGTATATCTTTATTATTCGCTGTGTACAGTAATTATAATCGGTGCGGCTACATAGGAGCCTTGTAATACACGCTATGATACTATGATTTTGGAATCCCTGCGCGTGATATGAGCCCGCATCGACGATGCTTGGTCACCGCGATCATCGAAATCCGCTCCGTGGAAGTTCCAGTGGTATGGCTTGGCCCGGCTCGAGTCACCTTTGACTCTTGTCTTTCGCCCATCATGTCCAGCACACCTGTTCCACCCTCGCTTTCGCCCCCGCCTCAGCTGCAAGGTGCTGGTACTTCTGGCACGCCATCTGTTGCTCCTGCGCGGTCCACCGCCGCCGGTAGCAGCCTTGGCACATTTGGTGTACGCGCTCTGTCCAGGAGCTCTGCATCGCGGGGTGACTCATAAATCCTTAGGTCAAATCTGGATTGGCACAGATGCTCAAAGTACGTTTCCCACTGCTAAGCTCCGACTATCTTCCATCACTCGTTCTTCCCGCCACATTATTCTCCTTGCTGAACTACATTGTAGGGTGGTGTCATTATGGATGTGATCAATGTGGAACAAGTGTGTAATTTTGTACGCAGTCCTTATGCTGGCAATCTGACCAGGAGTAGGCCCGGATCGCAGAGGAAGCCGGTGCTTGTGCAGTCATGGCCCTCGAACGTGTGCCTGCAGACATCCGTGCTGACGGCGGGGTAGCTCGTATGGTGCGTCTCCTTTACATCCCAATATGACTCAAAGCTAACCTCTGTCTCTGGCAGAGTGATCCAGCAATGATTAAAGACATCGTGGCCGCTGTGACCATCCCAGTAATGGCCAAAGTACGAATTGGACATTTCGTGGAGGCGCAAATTCTGCAGGCCATTGGCATTGACTACATCGACGAGAGTGAGGTGCTCACCCCCGCGGACGAAGACAACCACATTAACAAGCATACGTTCCGTGTGCCGTATGTGTGCGGTGCGCGCGACCTTGGAGAGGCTCTTCGTCGTATTGGCGAGGGCGCTGCCATGATTCGCACCAAGGGGGAGGCTGGTACAGGAAACGTCGTTGAGGCGTATGTAGTCCTTCCATCCTCTCTTCCGGTTGCAGCTCACGCCATTCCAGCGTCCGTCACATGCGTACCATCAGTGCACAAATTCGCCAGGTCGGGTCGATGACCGAGGAAGAGTTATACGCGTTTGCACGCGACATCCGTGCACCGTTCCACCTCGTCAAAGAGACTGCGCGTCTCAAAAAACTGCCTGTCGTCAACTTTGCTGCTGGCGGGATTGCGACACCTGCGGATGCAGCATTGATGATGCAGTTGGGCTGCGATGGTGTGTTTGTTGGCTCTGGTATCTTCAAGGTGCGTTGTGTATGAACGTTCGATTGGGAATTGGTAAACTGATGTCGGGTTTGCAGTCTGGGGATGCAGCGAAGCGTGCCAAAGCTATCGTACAGGCGGTAACCCACTACCAAAACCCTCAGATTCTTGCTGAGCTTTCCGAAAATATCGGTGAAGCTATGGTGGGCCTAACCATGTACGTACTCCTCGTCTCCCATTTGCATAGACAATTAAAGCCTGTCGCAGCGATTCGAATTTGAAGGGAGGAAAAATGGCCGCGCGTGGCTGGTAAACACTGAATGAGCAAAACATGTAAAACATAGTGTATGCTAGACGGTGTATGTTGTAGTATCATTATTGTGCAAAAGGGTGTGGCGAACTGTCCAGACTCACAACCCCGCATGAATTTGACCCTGTCACAGATAAGATAAGATAGAGCCAATTTCAGCATCGAGTTCGATCGTGAATTCTGATAATTAACCTCTGTCCGTCATGTCCAGCTTCGCGGCGGGAACTGCGCCCATCAAGGCAGAGTAAAATATCCGTCAATATGTGCGACCACTTTTCTGACGCCTCTCTGTAGATTCATTGTGTCCACTTCGGCTCCCGCACGCGCCGCGGACGACGATGCAGCAGAAGGTGGGACTGCACACGCTGGCGGATCGACGGGTACCGACCCCAGAGACGATGGTGGGAACGCTGGAGGACGCAAGAAAATGAATAAGGCAGACAAGAAGCGCGGCCAGAACAAGGGGAGACGGTTCGGCAAGATACGAGATGACTTGGATTTGTGTTGGAAGGTTGCGAGCGGTGCCGCATGCGAATTTGCATCAGAGTGCGTGCAAAATATACGTTCTGTGGGACTACCTGCTAATTCTTCCGATTAGATGTCGCTTCAATCATGATGTCAAGGCCTACCTCGACGCGAAGCCCCAGGATTTGCATATGCCCACTGCAGATGAAATGCGAAATGCACCTCCATACATTGTCCTTGACGACTCAAAACCAGGCATAACTCCAGGAGACAAATGTATCATTTTCGAGGAGTTTGGAGAGTGCCGTTATGGCTATAAGTGTCGCTACTTGCGGTCTCATGTCAACATCAAGCCCGACGGTCTTCCTGAGCTCGTCGTTCATGAAGAAAAGGCTGCACCAGCCGTGTTCACTTATAAAGAGATGAACTTCATTGGTGCAGATGTGCAGAAACTATTGCGGACTAAAAAGGTGTGTGTTCTGTGTATGGTTCATGGCGCATCATTAAAACCGATTTAAGTACCCTACGCCAGTCACGGATGAGTTTTTGAAGGAGATGAAGGAAAAGGAAGATCAGGAGAAAGTGGCATTGGCTACGAAGAAAGAGGCTGCGCAACAGGTTCTTGAACAGGATCTCGCACAGACCGAAGCTGAGAAGGATACACCTGATGTGCCGATGCGCTTCAATGAGAAGAAGCGATTGTTCTGGAGTGGAAAATCTTGTCAGTCTAATTCATAGCACTACTTTTGTTGTGCTGACCCCCATTTTACAGACTTGGCCCCACTTACCACTGTTGGCAACTTGGTGCGTTCAGGAATCTCGCCCAAGAACAACATATTAAGGTCATCATTAGCCATTCCGTCGTCTATGTGTTGCTTTGGGAGCAGACATCACTTGCGGTGAAAGTACGTTGTTGTTCTTCACGTCCATTCTGAGATATTCATGTATGCTGTAGTGGGTTTGGCGACATCTTTCCTCCAAGGGTCGAAGGAAGAATGGTCTCTTGTGCGCCGCCATCCCTCTGAAAAGACATTCGGCATCCAAGTCGCAGGAAGCAAACCACACACCCTTATCCCAACAGCAGAGATCATCGGCAAGGAACTCGCTGGGAATGTTGATTTCGTAGACGTCAACTGTGGTTGCCCCATTGATCTTGTATTCAAGTCTGGAAGTGGTTCTGCGCGTAGGTTCACCATCTTCGCTGATGAACATCTCTAATGGGATGCTCTAGTTCTTGACGCTCCTGGCAAACTTGGCCGTATCGTTGTTGGCATGAACAAGGCGCTCGGTGAGATACCGGTCACCGTCAAACTGCGTACTGGAGTCAAGGACAGCAAAAACACGGCACACAAACTTATGCCCCGTCTTGGGCCAGAATTTGGAGCATCTGCAACCACTGTTCGTCAATCCTTATTGTCCGAAGCTTATACATATTGACACGGAAACGTAGCTTCATGGGCGTAGTCGCCAGCAGCGCTATACAAAGCTTGCAGACTGGGACTACATTAAGGAGTGTGTTGAGGCCGTCCGTGCGAGGGAAGAGGAGGTCGGCAGTACGCATTCTCTTTCGTGGATTGACGAACACCGCTGACTCTTTACTAGTGGCACCCATCCCAATTTTCGGCGGTGGTGACTGCTTCTCGGCGGAAGACTACTGGGGCGCGGTTGCAAAGTATAATGTAGACGGTGTTATGGTCGCGCGCGGTGCATTGATCAAGCCGTGGATTTTCACAGAGATCAAGGAGAGGCGTGAATGGGATATCTCTTCTCGTGAGCGCTTAGAGCTCATTCGAAAGGTGGGCCTGGTCTTTGTATCTCGCAACCTTGGTTTGGCTGACGTTTATCCTAGTTCGCTGAATTTGGGCTGAGCCACTTTGGTACGGACACGGCGGGCGTAACAACAACACGCCGGTATCTCTGCGAGGCCCTGTCTTTCCAGTACCGATATGTACCAATTGGTTTGCTGGAAACATTACCAGGAAGGATCAACCACCGTGCGCCAGCATACAAGGGCAGAGACGAACTAGGTATGCTGTTGAAATTGGTTTGTTGGTAGATATGCGCTCATCTTCAATACAGAAACTCTACTTGCGAGCGACAACAGTCAGGACTGGGTGAAAATCTCGGAAATGTTCCTTGGCCCCGCTCCAGAGTCATGGTCATTCACTCCCAAGCACAAGAGCAACTCTTATGATAGCCAGGGTTGAGCGGTTCGCAACTGAACGTGAACGTTCAGTTTAAGTTGTAAATCAAGTGGTGTATTCATGCTTGTATTTTGTAACAGATTAGGGTTGTTGTATCTCGGTGCTTATCCAATTTCTGAATGAACATACGCATCGCCAGTGCTGAGTACTAAGTGCCTGCACAGTGTAGGTCGATTAATAGGGTGCAACAGGGGCACGTGACATTAAGGAGAAATCTCGCGATAGCTCCCGATGACGGCATCTACGGTGCCATGTTTTCTCTCTTTCTTCCCTCCATCATTGCCTTGGCTCGAAGTCGGCACTCTGCAGAATCGGTGTGGGATTTTGAGGCGGACTGCTCTATTTGGCAGTGGCAGCTGGGAAGCTGGGTCACACGACCGACTTGAAGCCGCGTCTCCCTCAACCTGATAATACCATGGCCAACTCGATACCCTCTGGATCCTCAGCCCCGACGCTATCATCATCGTCTGGAACACCTTATACCACGCGCGAAGGCAGTATCATCCACGACAATGTCAGCGCCGACCTTTCTCAAAGCTTACCGCGCCTCCGGCCACCGCGTTTGCGTAGCTTGTCCTCGTCTACGGTGCCACGCGCGGGACAAAATCGATACCATACCACCTCACGGATGCCACGGACTGGATATCATACCCCGCGAGAGCATCAGTGGTCGGTATTCCAAGAGCTTATGCAGAACGAAGCGATTCCCACCAGCATCAGCGCCCCGCGAAGAAGCACCATGCGGCGTTCCCAGCGGGCAGACGCGGTCTCCTGGGTAGACGATCCCAGTTTGTCGAACATTCTCAATACACCCAGAGTCCAGTCTCCCACGAACGAGAACTATCCATCGCCAGCAGATTCAGCTTCTGATTCCCAGTGTTCCACGGACAGTGAAAACGAAGGGGATGACCAGGACGGCAGCAGTGAGGACGAGGCCGAGGATATCCAACCCCCGCCAAAAAAATCTTGGACTATCCCAGAAATCCCTCTGTTTTACCGCAACATCCTCAAATGTGCTTTGGCCTACCTCATAGCCTCGCTCTTCACATTCTCCCCCATTCTCTCCGGCCTCATCAGCGATATTGCCTCGGGAGGCTCCACAAGATCAGAAAGGCATCCTTTACCAAGTGGACATATGGTCGCCACAGTCGCTGTCTACTTCAATCCGGCGAAGACGATGGGCGCAATGTTTGAAGCGGACATGTTTTGCCTGATTGGGTTCTGCTATGCGGCCATTGTCTGCTTGACTAGCATGGGACTCTTTTGGTGGTTGGACGTGCAGCCAGGTTTAGAATGGCTTGCTGACCTCGTTACCATTGCCTTGGTCGGCATTAGCTTCAGCATTCTCTGTTGGTTGAAAGTCTGGATGGTGGGTCTTTCTTCTCGGTCCAGCGGCTTCACTAATATTCCTCAGGCTAATCCCCAATTCAACACTGCATGCAGTATGACCTCTATCATCATCTTCGTTGTCGTGGTCAAGGAGGGCGGCTGGCAAACACTCCTGTCCATGGCCTTCATCGTTTTCTGCGGTACCGTCACGTCAAACCTCGTATGTTACCTTGTCTGGCCTCAGACGGCTGCCGCCAACCTGCAAGGCAATATGGCCAAAACGCTCGACTCATTCGCGACTGTCCTCGATATGCTCACGAGCACATTCTTGCTCGAACAACCGGACCACCATGTCAGCCCAGAGAAGCTACAGAAGGCCATCGATAATCACCAGAACAGTTTCACCAGCCTAAAGAAGAATCTGAATGAGGCAAAGAAGGAATGGATGTTTACTGCTTGGATTCCGTCTAGCGAGCCTCTTTCCTCCGTGCATCCTATACGGTCGAAGGACAATGTGCGCTCAAAGGCCTACGAGGACGCAGTCGACAGTATGAACCGCCTTGCCCAACATCTAAACGGTCTCCGTAGCGGAATCCGACTCCAATATGAGCTCACTCAGGCCGGCATGATTCGACGTCGCAGGGGCTCAAAGAGGCCAAAGAGTGGTGAGGATGGCGATGAGAAAGTGTTGTTCCTCCAGCAGGCGGCAGTGATGTTTGGCGAGCTTGTCGATGATCTCGGTCCCCCACTCAAGGCGCTTTCGGTGAGTTGTCTTGCCTAGGCTCACCATGTCACTCATCTTTTGATAAGACGACGTGCACTAGCTCACTGAAGCGCCTACGCGAGTCATTCATTCAATCGCACCGAGCACTACCGGAGGATAAGATGAAGCCGCAGGAGTTTTTCGAATTGGTGGACAACATCGAGCGATCTCTCGCGCGCTTTGAGAGCACTTCCAATCATGCGGTTATGCGGTTATACCGCAAGAGCGACCTATTTGATGGCGAGGGTAGTGTTTTGAGCATTGCATCTGCTAATGACAATTCGATGCTTATGAACCGGGACAATGAGCACATCTTCTTGGTCTACTTGTGGGTCTATTTTCATACTGCATCTGAGTTACTGCTTACCTTCGCCAGCTTCATCTTCACGTTGCAGGAGTTCTCCACGGAATTGTTGAACCTTGTTGATGCCATGGAACGGGTATACAACTTCGAGCGCAACAGACTTTCATGGTGGGGATTGATCAAACACGCCGCTAGCGCCTTGAAGGGGAAGTGGACGGTTGTAAGTCGATGGGTCAAGCGCAGACGGACAACCATCGCTCGCCCAAAGATGACGAGTCGCCCTTTCTGTGCGTTAGCTATCCACCGAGTGGAACATGATCTTATATTCATCCAGCGTCCTTTGTCATCCCCAAGGTTCGCAGACGTCCGGTGTTCCCGAAAGTACGGCCTCACGCGCCAAATACCGTCCTGACTCCCGCCCGAAGCAACCTCACGTTCCTCGGAAAGATCAAGCAGATGGTCTGGCGAACGGGTCAACGTCTTACGGAGCGGGACAGTAAATTTGCCATCAAGGCTGGCGCAGCTATTGCTCTCCTTGCTTCACCGGCATTCTTCGATGGCACCCGCGACATTTTCCTCACCTACAACGGTGACTGGGCGCTCATTTCATTCTTTGTGGTTATGTCGCCCACGATTGGCGCGACAAACAAACTTAGTTTGGCGCGTGTGCTGTGGACGGTGGTCGGGGCGACAGTTGCGCTATCTGTGTATACTGTCGGTCAGGACATGCCCTGGATCCTTGCGGCATTTGGTTTCTTTTTCTCGTTGCCATGTTTCTACTACTACATGCTTGCTCCGAGCAATGCGGCGTCGGCAAGGTTTGCACTACTAACGTATAACCTTACTTGTCTATACTGGTGCGTGCTTCACTCGAGGTCGATAGCATGAGCCTGATGTCTTCGCAGCTACAATGTACGGCATCGCGATTTGGATGTCATGTATGTCGCATACCATCGTGCTCTGGCGGTGACAATTGGTGTGCTCTATGCTGCATTGATTTCAAGGTTCTGGTGGCCCGCTGAAGCGAGGCGCGAGATGGGCAAGGCCCTCAGCGAGTGGGTTGTTCCTTCATCTTGCAGGGTTCCACGCTGACACAAAGGCAGGTTCTGTCTCAACATGGGCTGGTTATATACGCGACTTGTTGCATCCAACTCCTTCGCGCCTGAGTACAGACCGGAGAGCGACGAGGATCACGAGGAGGAGGATGAAGTGTCGTTGGTCCCGCAACAAAGCAGCGGGAAGACTAGGCTCAATAACTCGATTCACGAGTTCATGGCGATGTAGGTTCTAGTTGTGGGCAGGTGGATTTCAGACTGACTGAGTGACAGGGAGTTGCACCTGCAGATCAAACTTATTGAGCTACAAGGGCTTCTTGCGCAGACCCAACATGAGCCGCGACTCAAAGGGCCGTTCCCTGTTCAGCTTTATCGAGGTGTGCTTACCAGCTTGCAACGAATCATGGACCAGCTGCACAGTATGCGCTGTGTGACGACACGGGAGGAGTGGTATACCAGTGTGCGCCAGGATTTCATTGTTCCAGTCAACAAGGAGCGATATGAGATGGTGGGGAACATCATCTTGTTCTTCTCGACACTGGCGTCGACATTTACACTGAAGATGCCACTTCCACCATATTTGCCGCCAGCGGAGGCGAGTCGGGAGAGACTGGTGGGTCTGGTCATTCTTTGAATGTTCAAGGCGACTGATGATCTGTAGGTCGATGCGATACGCAAGTTGGACGTGGTGCGGAACCGGGACGTGAAGGGATCGAGGCAGCTATTGTTCTTCGCGTATGCGTTGACGATGAAGGGTGTCACACAGGAGCTGGAAAAGCTTGGAAGAACGATGCAGGATGCGTTTGGTGTCATTGGAGAGACGCGAGAGGAATTCGAGGCTCTGTTCCACGACGATGGCAGGCAAAGGGTTGAAGGACATGCATAAGTTACCCTGTATGGATATGTACGTCGGATTCGGATAATGAACCATTGCTCGCTGTGAAAATCGTATCATAATATGCGTCCTTGTAGTTTGTCATCGTCGGTGTTCTTCTCGCAATGGAATGTTGGTGCGCCGCGGAGCCCTCCTCAAGACACCGAGTTGTTGCCGAGTTGAGGGCAAAGACCGATCGCAATGAATGAGCGTGGGAACTCTGGTTTCAAACGCGTGGTTTGTGTTACATCTTGGAAAGATACCGCGACCACTTTCATCGGCCAATAGACTCATTCTTGTCTTTGCTTCCTTCACCGACCGGCAAATGCCTCCCACAACTTCAGCATCATCACTCAAGTCTTCGCGTGCTCAGCACAGTGGGAATGCGCCTGTGGCACCACGCATACATGCCTGCACTTCCTGCGATGCGAAATTTACACGGATTAGTCACTTGGAACGACATTTACTTTCCCGTGTGTCTGTTTTCCCTGTTTCTGCCAGGAACTGACAAATCTGTCATTAGACACAAATCAGCGTGAGCATAAATGCTCAGTAAGTCCAAGTCTATCGAGTGGGCATATTCTTCTCATATTGCAAGGCCTGCAATGCAGAATTCACGCGTCGAGATCTTCTGGTAAGACATGGAAAGTCATGCAGCGGATCGTAAGCATTTCCTACTATGATCCATTTGACGCTACATAACCTCAATGCCGCTATAGACCTGCTGTCAAGTCTAGGAGGAAGTCGTGCGAAGTCAGGGAGCTCACTTTCAGTTCATTTATACCACCTCATAATCAACCCTTAGGCATGCGCTGTGGCCAAGGTAAAGTGCGACATGAACAACCCTTGCAACATCTGTGTAACAAAAGGGAAATCATGCGTCTTCTTGAATGACCCCGCAACGTCCAAGAGGCGCAAGGCAAAGACGACCATTTCTAGCGCGCACAGACACCAAGGCCAAAACCCTTTGGATTTGGATCAACTATTTCTTCCTAGTGCAGGCAACTTCGTCGCCTCAAACGATGATTTAGACCTGGCTATTTCCGCTGGTCGACCCTCGAACACCGTTCCCGAGCAGTTAATCGTCCCGCTTGCGTTGGTACCTCCGTCCTCGAGTCGCTATCCTACTTTGTACGATTCTTGGTCTCTGTCAGCCCAGCAACAGCATCTAGGAAACCCCAATTCATCTGGGGTGTTCGGGGCAATGTGGGAGTTGATGCATTTGCATAACTTGACTCCAGACGCCTTGGATGAGAATATGCTCAACACCATACCTTCTCCCACAAGCGAAGAGTTAAACGAGTACCGTAGGTCCCCATGGTTTAAGTCGACGTTTGCTGCCTAACCGATTACTTAGTCGAACTCTTCCTTGAGCGTTTCAATGTACAAGTCCCGCTTCTTCATCGACAAACTATGGGCATTGCTACGCGTGAACCTATACTGCTGGCTGCAATGCAAGCCTGCGGTGCTGTGTATGCTGGCACGCCCCAGGCGCTCAAATTTATGGACGATACAATCATCACAGCTGTCTTAAGTATGGGTCAGAACGTGGTGAGTAAATTGGCCTTGGTTCTTTGATACAAGGCTCATCCAAGGCACTTTCGCGCAGGTCTCCGCAGCGAACTGGACGTTCAAACATGACGACCTCATCATTTCGACTGTGCTCCTCCAATTTCTGTGCATCCACAATCAGTCGAAGAGTATACGGAACATGGCGAAAGCCGCTCACGATCAACTTTATAAGGTAGTCTTTATTCAGATTTGTCTATGAAAGCTTGTCGTACTGAGCAAGGAGTAGATGATTGATAATTGGAATGTATTCGAACGAGTTAGGGATTGGACGCGTAGATGCCGACCCGAGGCTCTCAAGGCTCGCCATCTCTCAGAGGCTTGGACGGACTGGGCGCGTTGCGAATCCTTGAGACGGTGAGAGCAGCAAGCCGTATTCACAGTCTCTCTATCTTTTCATTAAACAATCCATAGAGCCCTAATGGCTTCCCTCGTCGAGGATGGATGCATGTTCATCTGCTTTGCTTCGGTGTCATCTCGCGGACCGGATTATTACGACTTCAACCTCAGCTGTGATGAAAGTCTCTGGCAGGCGCAGAGCGCCGCCGAGTGGCGGCAAATATGGCGCACCGCGCCATCGCCATCGCTAGCCTTGACTGGCCTATCGAATCAGCTCGCCTCTAGACAACTCCGTCGAGGCGGCGTACTCTTAGCGGCCCGTGTGGAAAACAAGCTCGGTTTGCAACCAATGGATCTGTTCTACCTCATCCATGCCATAGTCCGTGACATGTTCGAACGTGCACTGTTGTACTCATTGCAATGGCCGAACGCACCTGACGAGACGGAGCAAGCGTTTACGGTACTTCTGGCTGAATTTCGGCGCACAATGCAGAACTGGCTGGTGATGTGGACGAATACGGGGACCGACGCTCATCCGGGAGACCATAAACCGTTCTTTGTCAATGCCCTCCCGTTCTACTGGCTCGGGCAGGTTATGCTATGGGCGTTCCAATATGGCAATTTGGCGCATCTTCTTGAAATGGGAGACAAGAGGGTGTTCGTCATTGATGCATGGCTGCAGCGTATACGGCTGTTCCTGCGCTCTGGCGCGAATCAGGTGGATATGTGGGCAGAAGTAGCGTCGGTGTGCCAAAGGACTGCAGATACGAACGAGCATTTTCCGCTGGTGGAAACCTTCACGGCGTTTCTGACAGAGTCTAGGGCCTAACAATTCAGCCCTTTTCTACTCTAATCTCAGGCTATCCACCTAACTTGGCGACGCACGAGCAACATGTTCTGTACGTTTCTGTACGCTTTTAGCAGTTATACGAACATTAGTGATAGAGTTGCCGACGCTGGATGATGTTATCTAGGTATTAATTATCACAATAAACACAGAGCCTTGCCCACTACCAATACCACACGAGCTCTACACTGGCATAGGTTATACTACACGACCACTACAAGTTTGCTTTCTCGGCGTCGGCGAAGGGGTAGTCCGTATATCCTTCCGAAACATTACCGGGCAAGTAAAAGGTCTTTCGATTGTATTTTGTGAACGCGATACCTGCCTTGATGCGGTATGCGATATCGGGCTGTAATTTGGCCTATCAGTCCCAACCCCTCAAGCAAGCTGCGAGCCAAAAACGTACGTTGGAAATGTAATATCTTCCGAATGCAATGAGGTCGCCCTTTTGGTCTGCAGTCTCTACAGCAGACTCTGTCGTATATCCGCCGGCGGAGATGAGAGGTATATCTGTTCCCTTGAGAAGATCGCGCACGAAGTCGTTGCTCTCGCCTTCGGGTGTACCGTCCTTGCGGTCGTACAACCCCAGAACGCGGGGTTCGACGATGTGGAGGTACGCCAATTTTGGGTAGCGCTCCTTCACCGCGTTAACAAGCGCTGTGAAGACGGGGACAGCGTCAACGGTGTCCATGCCTGAGAGTGTAAGTGTCAGCTCATCCTGTTATACTTTCCTAGTAGTACACACCTTGAATAGCGTTCCATGGACTGAGGCGGTAGCCAGTGCGATCCGCACCAATGGCTGCAGAAACAGCCTCGATAACTTCGAGAGGAAATCTCAGACGGTTTTCGATGCTTCCGCCGTATGCGTCGGTACGCTTGTTCGAGCACTCTCTGGAGAATTGGTCGAGGATATATCCATTGGCGCCGTGGATTTCAACTGGAGAAGACGACGCCATTTATCAATCCAGTGTCGCAATCATGTATACAATGAATAGCCTTACCACCATCGAATCCAGCCTTCACGGCGTTTCTCGCCGCTTGGGCGTAGAGTCCAACGTACTCCTTGATTTCTTCGACCGTTAATGGGCGTGGGTTGACAGGGTTTCCTGGCATTGGGATGTCGGATGCGCTAACATAAGGATAGTCTCCCTCTTCCTTGAGAACCGCTGGGTCGGCGGCACGTCCTAGGGCCCATAGTTGAAGATAAATGAACGAGCCTTTTGCATGGACGGCATCAGTAATCTGGGGAGTGGCTGTCAGCAGGGAGGTGAATACCCATGAGCAACGGTAGAAAGTACCTCTTTCCACGCATGGATCTGATCCTCATTCCATATGCCTGGCACATTCTTGTACCCACCCGCCCGAGGCGCTATGAAGGTAGCCTCTGTGATGAGCAAGTTCCCTGGAGTGTGGGCACGTTGGGAATAGTATTCGGCAACGAGAGGCGCGTGAGGGACGTGCTCGGCAGTAGCCTTGAAGCGCGTCAAAGGCGCCAAAACGACACGATGCTGAAGGGGCATCGTGCCCACACGGATGGGCTGGAAAAGCTTTGATGTCGAGGTCATGACGGATGTAAGGTGAAGGATGGATGCACACAGTCAAATACCGGCAACCGGGACATTTTATAGCGGACCCATGGAAGTTTTTCTGTAGCTGACATAGAAATTCGATGGATGATGAATCTCTGTCATCTCCGATAACGCGAGGGTGTCGGCATCGAGCCTACACTCGACGCTACCAGAGCAACCCTGATCTTCGGCGACAATGGCGCCGGCCCACTCAGACCGGTAGGCCGAGTGGCACAATGGGCTATTACATAAGTGATGCGAAAGTGGAAGTTGAATCCAACTTACCCAGCTGCTCTCGGACCAAAGGTTGGAACATTGGCCTTGGAAGTGGAATGGAAGTAACTGGGTAAAATAAATGATACATGGGCGTACACATAATGTTCCACAAATCCGGATTAAGTATGAAGGTAGTAGGAGAGATATAAGTTCACTAAAGTATACGTCCGATACCACCACAAGCGTCGCAGGTGTCAGTCAAGAACAACAGGAATACGGTACCGCTACCTCCGCATCGGTAGCAGAGACGACCGCCGATGCTTGGATCTCCAGGCCGCACGACTCGATGAGCGGGATGGAAGCCAGGTCCACCGAAGCCACGACCGAATGAACCAAATCCAGGGCCACTGTTGAAGCCCCCTCCGCCGAAGCTACCACGACCCATGCCACTGCCAAGGCCAGTTACATTGCGTACAATGGGCTGCATCGACGCTGGGTGCTGCGGCGGGCGCGGCGGACCGAAGTTGGGTAGCGGTTGTTGGAGGGTATCACGGCCAGGAGCAGAGGGTGTGAAGTCGCTGTAGGCCAAGGGGCCTGAGAAGGCCTTGCCATACTTTTCCCAGCATTTGCGACATGGATGGGAAGGATCATTATGTTTGTAGCCTGTGTTTTGGCATTTCCAGCACATTCTGCCCGAAGGTACGACAAGGATACGACCAGCGTTCATCAGAGGGTGGCCGGGGACAGGTTTTGGTGTTGGTCGGTGGTCATTGTGTACAGGTGGTTGGGTGCTGCTATGTGGAGGGCCAGGTGGCGGTACATATTGTGGCTGATATCCAGCCTGGAAGTGCGGGCGGGATGGAGGAGCAGGCGCTGGCTGGAAGGGACGATTGGGGCCATATTCGACAGTAGATTCTCCTTGATATTGATTTGGGCGCGCCGTATACGCCGGAGGAAGTTCGTCTGTTAGGCCGGTGTCATGCGCGTCGAGCGCGCCGTTGGCCGATGTCTCAGCGGGAGCAGCTTGAGGCTCAGGTCGATTAATTGTCGGCTTCCTCGCTGGTAGCGCTGGTGGTGTAGTCGAAGATGATGCCAGTGAGCTAGCAGGATCGCGGAATGGATTGTGCGAGGACATGGTGGTCAAGAAGGTTGTACTTGGCGCAGTCTGCCGAGCGGCTGCTTATAACAGCGTACTCCGCACTGCCTTGGCACTAGCACTTTGTTGGACCGGAGACGGCCATTGACAACAACACAATTGGCATTGCGTGTAGAGCATTATTGCAGTGCTTAACCAAGGGGTCATATTAAGTAGTAGTAAAGCCATCTACATTTAAATACTCGGGCCGCAGCCCGGCCGTGCGCGGCTTCCTGTGACACAAGTGTGCTCTATGTAGAGTCCTGAACGTGAACACACACAAGGATAGTATGCACGTCCAAGTCTAAATGCATTCCTAATAAGTGAGACATGTTGCTTCAAAAGCAACAGTAGGTCGTTATTACAATGAATGTAAACAGCAAGAGAGTAAAGTACGCTACAGTAGGGACAGAAAGAGTCATCGACCATTCTTCTTCTCCATCTTCCACTCCCTAAACATCCACTCGAGACTTTTATGAATAAGGTGAAGGGGTACGAGCGTCCGGATTAGTTCGCCCAAACGATGGATTACTTCCTGCTTCCCCTGCGACGAGCTATCTTCCGCCTTGTCCTTCTCCGCATACTCTACCGCCATTTTGTATATCGCCAACACAACTAACGACAGGTGTGTCTGCTTGGGAACTTCGGCGAGGAGCGCATCATCCAAGGCTGCAAAGCTCTGGCTGTGACCAGGTACGATAGGCGTCGCGCGTTCACCGCGCACAAGACGAAGCAAAATGTCGATCAAGTTCGCCTCCTTGCTCATCTCCGTCGTTACAAAAAGTTCACGGTCAGCTTGGGACCCGACATTGGAAGTGCTGGCCCAAGCGGCTATCAGGTTTTGTATAGTCGCTGGTGTCTCCGGGTCATCGACGACAATCTTGCGTTCCCAGTGATCGTCGTCGCTGGGAGAATCGGACTCGGGCTTCGAGGTAAGGCTCATGCTTCGGAACCACTCTCGCACATCGCCCGAGCGCACCCATCTTGCCTCTGACAACGGGTTGGTGGTATCCAAATATGCCACGACAGTCGCCTCCATCGGGCCAACGTGGCCAGCGGAAAAGGGTGCGTTGAAGGGTGGAATATCAGGATTGTGATCGTCCAGAGGTACAGGCTTGTTCGTCGTTTCTCCTTCGACCTACATCGCATTAGCCAAAGCCACACCTTTGAATCTACATTACTCACAAAGATGCCTTTGAAGGCGACTGGAGCTGGTGCATCTTGATTGTGTAAGGGCTCGATACGCAAACGTATTTCCATGCGACCTTCCCGACGGTATATCCTTAAACTGTCGACCACTTCAGCATCAAAGACCAGACGATGTCCGCCAAATGAAATGGAAATGCGATTGGGTGATGCAACCCTTTCCTCTTTCTCTGGTTCCGGATGAGAATCTGAAGCACTATTGGGTTGGGACAGTGTGCTGCTCAGTGCTTCGGACGAGGCAAGAGAGCTCAAAAGGGTGTTAACATCGACACTTTCCGTTGCGGGAAGCATGGAGGTAGGCAAACTGGTAATAGCAGGACTTGCAGTATCATCGAGACGTTCGGAATGAAGGTTGATGTTGTGGTGATCACTGAGTGGCATATCAGATTATATACCCTATTGTCAGGGTTCTGGACTGCATACGCGTCTGCCGGTATTGCGTTGACATTGCTTGAGGTCAACCCAGGATTGGAGGGTAATGGTGTATGGTCGGCCTGCTCATTTTGGGACGATACGTTGGCTAGAACTGTAAAAGGGTTCAACGTCGGACAGCCTGACTTGCAGAGGCGCCTACCATTCAAGACATCCAAGTCCGGAAGAGTAACGGGTGGCTGAGTCAATTGGGGAGCTGGAGGTTTTTCTGTAGTCTCTGTTGGCGAAGGAATATGCCCCATCTCTGTGTCTGTCTCGACATCGTCATGCTGAGTATGGCTGGCAGTTTCCCCGGGCTCCGTGTCTCTGTCACCATCGCCGTCGCCATTTCCACTACCTTCAGCCATCGCGTCCATAAGCCAGTCATGCTCACTCGTCACGGTAGGTGCCACACTTGAACGATCCTCACGTATTGGTGTCGAGGTTCGAGGCGGCGCAAGACGCTGATCCTCAACATCCGTATCGCCGTCCTCATCATCTACTTTCTTGCGCTTTCCATTCCTCGTGACGGGAGCAGGGGCGGGCACCGGCTCAGCGACAACGGGGGTATGAAAGTAGATTCGTATACGAGCAGGCGGGTCTTTGGGTTCGGGATTTGTGGCAAGATTTAGCTCTGTAGGCGCAAGCCCGAGACCCTGAACGGGACGAGCAGGAAGGGAGGACGGGGTCTCAGAAGGGGTGGAAGGTTCAGCAAGCATATTCCGATCCTCGTCCGTAGGAAGAGTGGATGAAGCGCCATTTTGCCCGTCAGGCATGCGTGTACCATCGTCCTGCGCCAGAGGCGCGGGAAGTGAAGTAGAGGGAGAATCGGAGTCGCCGTCGGTAGGACCGTGGTCACTATCCGCAGGAACATCTAAACTTTCTCCTCCTTCTTTCTTCTCTTCAGGCGCGACACAAGGAACGATGCCCCAGTTCCAGCCAAGCTCCTTGATTTCCAGTCCAACCATCCTGAAGTCAGTGAGGGTTCTCCGTTTTCCGACACTCCCCAAAGATGACATGGATCCAGTTGCTCGAGTGAGACTATTGCTGTCCTGGGGGCGGGCATTTTGATTCAGACGATTATTGCCATAGTTCTGAGCTCTAGGTCCACCACGAAACGAGAATGAGTTCCCGCCTGCGACACCACGGCGGTTGGTATAATTGCCTGATCCACCTCGAGCCATCGCGCTGCCACCACCACGGTTAGCATTGCCACCATTCTGTGCGAACCCACTACCAGAGCGACCCAAATTTCCGCCACCACGACCGCCACGAGAGCCCATGTTCATAGAACCACCTCGGCCTCGCCCGACACCACGGTTGGGTCCTCCGCCCCGGGACATCGAATTGTTGTTCGGTTGACTGTTCCGCATCGAGTTTGCCATAGCCATGGGCATCGTAGGTTGCTGTTGAATAGGCTGCTGCATGCGCATCGGCGCAGAATTTGCTTGAGGACCGTCGAATCGTTGTCGTTTGGCTGGGGGAAGATTGCCGTGGGACTGGTTACGCCCTTGCCCTTGCATTGACATACTCATTGGTTGCATATTTGGTGGGCCACTGAACAGGTTGGGCTGGCTCATAGGGACCGCCTGCGATGGTGCAGCATATCCTCCCGGTGCTTGGACTTGAGGTACATATGGGGTGTAAGGCTGGTACGGTGTGTATATAGGAGCTGGGACTGGCGCAGCTTGCGGGGGCGGCTGTGGTCGTTGCCAGGAGTTCGGACCATAGCCGTAATTGGCATAGAGATTGGTCTGGGCTGGAGTTGGTGCAGCTGGAGGTCCTGTGTTTGGCTGCCATGGTCCAGCGGGCGTGTTCATCGTGTATGCGGCGGGGGGTTGCCCATGGCGAGCCCAGTACGCTGAGTAGTCCTGAGCTGGAGCAGCTGGAACAGGGCCTGGAGGTAGGGGCGGCTGTCCATGTGTGTATGAAGCCTGAGGACCGAACGGATTTTTGTTCATAAGCCCTACGCGCCGCCGTGAAGAAGTATCGCGGAGATGGAAATTAGAAGGAGTATACGCCTGCCTAACAATCAGAGGTGGAGATATGGGGCTTTGTTATGAAAGCGCACCTAACGCTCAGTGGGCTAACTTTGATGTTAACGATTCAAGCGTGATGTGATTTCTCCCGCGGCCAGGCCAGAGACAAGACAGAGTTTGCGAGACGCAAAAATGGCAGCGTGGTCGGCCCTAACCGTTTTTTTTCAGTCGCTTCAGTGGGCATGCACCGTGGATGTGCTGAGTTTAAGCCCTGACCGTGCAATGAATGCGTGCACCGTAGCCGATCCTGCACTTCTGCACTCGGGATTTGGCGCCGATCAAATTTCCCACGCGAGTGTGACGTGACGTCTGTCAGCAATAAAAGGCTTCACAAGGAAGGTCGAAATATACTGTATTTTACGGAAGGCTGCGTTTCAAGAATCTCTTCAAGTTTAAAGTGGCTATCGATGTTGCTGGCGCCTCTAATGATTGAGGAACCTGAATATAACATAACATACACGAACCCGTGCCATCAATTACTGAGGTTCAGCCTCTTCCTCCTTTGTTTTCCTCTTCTTCACTTTTCCCGCCTTTTTCTTTGCCCTACTGACTTTGATCGGAGCTGGCGTGCTCGGTCGCTCGTCGCTGTCCGGAACATCGTACGCTGGGAAAGAAGTAATAGGTGTACCCGACCTTGAACTTGGGAGGCTGAAAGAGGGTGACTGGGAGAGTAAAGCCTTCGACGTGGACGCAGGGATGGATGATGCCGTAGTTCCAACTGGCATTTCTCCATCTCTTTCGACAATGAATGGGGCTGCTGATACCTCTGTCACATCTTGCAAAGTCGGTATTGGCGGCTCTAGAGGTTCTGTTAACGTATGAGTATCGTGAATCATGGAGCAGATAGAAGTCATCTACCAGGCATAAAGGGAATACCCTCAAGACGGACAACAGAGATGGAGTCAATATCATCTTCCTGGGCTTTTGCAGAACGTGTGTCCATAATGTAGTACGGGTCTTCGCGCTGCCTTGCCAATCTATCAAGTCTAGCCTGTAAATGGTCAGAACCGACACAGCAACTCGGTACGGAACAGTTGCCTGCTCTCTCGCAGCCAAGTCCTCCACAGTTTCATGTTCTCTAGGGGAGAGCACATCCTCTTCCAAAAGCACACCATCGCGCTGCCGTATCTTCTTCTTTCCCTTGACACCTCCATTCGGTTCCTTGCCTTTGCCTTTCTTGCTCTTTTTAACCTTCGAAGGCTCCCCTACCGGCTCAGGAGGGGCAATGAACCAGACATCCAAGTTCAATCCGTCAGGAAGAGGGACACTAGCCTGCGCTTGCGCGTTGACCGGGTTCAGCGAGTATGTGTCGAATAATGGTTGCACAAGATAGAGACACTTGGGATATATAATCTCTGGGCTTGATGTACCACTTTCGGCGAACGGGTTTTCCGAGGAATGACGGGTGTACGAGTTGAGGTCGGCATTGATAAAGTTGAAGAGTTGACGAGCTTCGGCAGCCTAGAATAGTGTTAAGCAACGTCCCGGGAAACTTATCCCAACATACCCTCTCTTGTATCTCGATATGTTGGCTATGAATGAATTCACCAAGCCGAAGGACCATTGCGTTGGCGACCTTTTTAACCTCCTCCAAATCATCGTCTGTCCAGTTTTGTGCAACTTGGGTAGCCCAAAACCCAAATATCTTGAGTGCACTGGATATGCACACTGCAGTCGTCTCTGGGGCAAGTTGCGCAATATTTGAATCAAGAAGCTTAGGAATAAGCTTTTGCGGGTCTATCAATTCGCTGATGTCAAAGTCAAAGTCTGTGCCCAACCAAAGCAGGCCAGCTTACTCGCAGTATTCTCCGCATATCCACCCAGCCGCCCACAATACCTCTGCACCACTCCCTTCCTCCGCCGCATCGCGAACGACTGACTCATCGCAAATCAAGGTCGACATAAGTCGAACTGCATATCGTCGTGCCGCCCGGACGCGACCTACAACGTCCACTAGTTGGTCTCTAATTTGTGCCCCAATATTGACTTTCGCGACATGTGCTAGGTCAACAAGGACTGAAAGATACCACTCGAAGTTTGTGATGTTGTCGTACATGTCCTGAGAGCACATTGTCAGGATACGTTGAGATAGCACAAGCCTATATGCTTGACTTTGAGATTGTGGAATGGCTGTACGAGCTGTGCCGGTAGGTACAAGGTGTTGCGCTAATGATTGGATGGCGCTGGGTGTTGGCGTTGCGTCTTCAGATACGAGGTGCGAGAGAACCTGCTGGACGATGGACTGTAAATTATGGCGATTGACCATGGCCGTCACGAGCTCCAATGCACGCATTCGGATGCTAATATCCTGGTCGCTGACACTGGCCAGGATAGTGTCCTGGTACTCAGCGACTAGGTGAGGATGTGTGGGCACGATCTTGGCCATCGCGTGCAGCGCAATATATTTCACTAGATAGAAGGAAGTGTAAATTTGGAGAATTTGGGGGGTTTTGGTCAACGCACAGTTCTGGTCTGTATCTTCGATGAATCCAGCAAGTTTGGTCACACACGCCTGCGCAAGAGCGTCGCCTTTCAGCATACCGCCGATGATACAGGTGTGCACGCATTCATAAAGCAATGATATGGCAGAAGTCGTTGAAATGAGTTCCGTGATGGGGGGTTGTAGCTTCTTGACTAGGCGCGGTTCGTGAGGTGTGAGCGAACCAAACTGTTTGCTGGTTCAGCTTTTATTCCTCGAGTACGAAGGGAGCATACGAGCTTGATAATCTTGATCAACATCCAGTTATTTGCGGATGTGGTCATCAGGTGGAAGAGAGCAGGAGCCAAGGGAAGGTAGTCCGCGGGGTTCCGCCGTGCAAGTTCACATATAACATTGACAGTGGCCGCAACAACCGCTGTAAGGAGTTGGACGGTATCACCAGCGCGCGCGGATGGAACTCACAAATATCCGAGTCCTGTAGTCGCTCTTGCAACCGAGAGACGCCTTGAGGGACCACATCTGGGTACTTCATCATCGTCTTGTAGAGCGCAGCAACAGCACGTTTCCGGACAGGCGGCCTCGAATGGTTCATGAGCTTGAGAAGTTCTGGGGCGAGGTCGCGACCCAAGTCTGAGGTAACTATATGCGAAATGCCGTTCAAGGTCAACGCAACGTCGTTCGGATTGGAAGTGAGATCCTAGATTCAAGCTGAATACGATTAGTCCACTACACTGACTGGAAACGCACCTTTTTCAACAGATTGGTGGTGAGCATCAGCACGTCTGTATCATCATTGAAGGACTGAGTAGCCGCAAGGTATCCAACGCTCTTCAAATGGAACTTGCTTGAGGACATGACCTCTACGACATTGAAAGACGCCCATGACATGTCATAGCCCAGCATATCCAGCTTAAGAGATGATTAGACGCGGGATGTGCGCATCAGTCGCGTAACGCACATAGGTGAGCTTGAGCACAGCGCCAGCCTTGAGCTCCATGTCGTCCGACCTAATCTCGCGTCTGATCTCATCGACTGCTTTTGAGATGAACTTGGACTCGTCCGACTTGTTTGAGCGCAAGCCGCGAATGAGGTCCTGCAGGGTCCGTTCCCACATTGTGAGCGATGGCAGCTCGAAGACGCTGGACGCGAAGCGATCGGGATCGACTAAGTCAGTAACGTCATCATGGCTGTATCGAGACCAAGACTCATTGCGAAGGAAATAAAATTTACAGAACACCCAAAATTACCATAGTTATACTGACTTGACTCAATCTAGATAATACACGCTTTTGAACACATCGAAACTCGTTTACAGGTATCCCTGGTCGAGAATAAGAAAACAGCAAGCCAATAGACTCTAGAGCGACGATAGGACATTAGGGATACGTTTATGAGAATTTATAAAGACAGATTTTACCGCTCAATAAAAGCTTTGAATAGTATGCCTACCACACTGCAGGAGACCAGGCCAGACAACCAGGCGCCAGACAGTGAATACTATAAGTACTAAAGCGGTCTAGAGCAACCACAACTCACTGTGAAGTTGCAACGTAGTCGGTACCACACACTTTGAGCCTATCTTGATGATCCGCAGCTTTTCACTGGAGCTGAGTGATACTGTAGTCTCTGGCATCATCAAGCGCTGGCTGAACATGCAACAACGGCGAGAAAACGCATGTGCACACACTCCCTCGGGGCCAAAAGCGCAGAAGCGGTAAAATATACGGCGAATTTTGCACTTCATCAGAGTCCTCGAAGATGGCAGTCGCCGATACACGGCCACCATTCCTGATCAACGATCACCATCACTTGACCATCACAGCTCATTGTAGTCAGCACGTGCCGGCCGCGTGACTGATCTGAACTCAACCTCTCGAATGTGGATCCATTATCGGTAATCATGCATCGTATTTGGCTCCTAAATAGTGCCCTAATGTGCCCTCTGCAGTTCATAATACCAATGTCGCCGCCAACAACTCTTTGGATATCGCACACCGGCAGAAGTTGCCGTGCGGCTACACCGAGTTTTGCATGTACACGTACAGATCCACGCCTCTAAGCACATTGTGGCAAGAAGAGTGCACTTTCCATAATGCACACTTCTTTCACGCAGATTTCACATGGAGTCGGGCCTTTCACCCAACCGGGTTCGAGCGTTGAGCAGTGGCGTTCGGCACCTCCCGATCGAACGACACTTAGTACTCCTTGTGTGCTCTCACACATGGGTCAAAGGAATATACTACCTTCTCAATGACCTTAAATGGGTTGATTCGTACCTCTTTTGAGATTTGTGGCAGAATGTGGTTATCTCCATGGCCATGTCAAGAAATTGAGTAGCATCAGCTCTCATTGCAATTCTGGCACTATTAGAGTTAAAGTATTTTATTCCATCGATATTACCGAGCTTCGCTCGGCGAATCGTAAGATAAATACGGGACGAGCCTGGTGCTTGCAACTTTTCATATGCCATTTCATTACCACCAGAGATACCAAGAACATGTCGGTGTTTTCTTCACTATGCTCAAATCACATAGAACGAGCCAGCTCATCCACAATCTTCGGGTATTACCCAAGCTTAATGGTGCCACTCCTGAGGCTCCTCGCCGCTGGCACGTCTACTCCATAATTTGCCAACCCAGAAGGGCCACTCTATGTGCACATTCGTAAATTGAGTCCCTTGAGCACGGGTATTATCACGCTGGTATGAGCCGTCGACGGCCGATACGCATCATAGATGCGTGCTGAGCGTTCTGGTTGAAATGTACAATGCTTTTACTGCTCTTCAACTTGCTATGCAAACTGAAGCTCACTAGCACTGGTAAGGACGGGTGAAAGAGGAATTCTAAGAGAATCCCTCCAGTATGATCCATTTTTTGAATGGACTGGTGTCGCGCTCAGCGACTAGCTGGTCAGCGAGACCTCATGCTTGCATGAAATAAATCATAGACGAACAGAACCGTGTTAGTACCTGTTCCATTAATGTGATATCTCCTCATATCAAGCAAGTGCGCTTTCAGCTCTGAACAACTCACTCTGACGATTCTCAGTAAGGCTGCAGCCAGATTGGGCTCAGCAAATTCATTCCGGGTCATTAGGTATAAGTGCGGCGACTAGTAAGACACGGCAAATAACATTGCGACTTTCAAGCCCAGCCACCCAGCTCAATGGCGAACGCCACGGCCAGCTTTGAGAATTCCAGCATGTGGGTGAAAGAGAACTCCTCCGATATGTCGATGCGGTCGTTAGCCGAGTGAATGTAGTGATTGCTGTTCTCGAAAGAGCTCTCTGTGGGATTATTAGACTTCAGTTGTAAAGTACACGCCCAAGGCATACCGATCGTGAACCCAGAAGCATAGCCGGCCTTGCCCCAGGATGCGCTTCAAGAATTAGCACATTGGTGTCAAGCGTAAACGCCAATCGCTTACTGATCACTGCAGGCGTAACCACACTTGGTCTACAGGAGTCTCAGCAGTCATCGCCATCTCAAGCAAGGTAGCTTACCTCGACATAAGGAATATCCAGATAGGTGTCCACGAGCTTCTTGTTAAAGGCAGTCAAACTGGAAAAATTAGTGGTTTTACGAGCCCACAAAGCGTGGATTCCTCACTCCTCATTCACGAAGTCGGTAATGATGCCAGCTTCTTCGCGCGTGCCTTTCTGAACAAAGTCACGTTAATTTCAATGGCAGCGTGATAGCTAGCTCCAGCACCTTGACCCATGCTGTCATGTCGAACTTGAAGGATGTCAGCGTCAGATATCCATTTCTATGCCGTGACCCACTTGGTTCATGGCCACAACCTTGACGGAACGGGCGGCGTATTCCTTTGCAACAGCCTGCGATCCGAGAAGACCACCCTCCTGGACCTGATCAGACATCGTCGAAGGAGACCAAGCGACCAACAAACCTCAGCAGAGTACCAATGAAACTGGACGGTGCGCTCAGGCTTGAAGTCGGCAGCAACGAGTGCCCTGTACGCCTCAAGGATGGTCACAGTACCCGAGCCATCATCTACAAAGGTGTAAGTTATGGCACGCCGAGGTAGAATCGTATAGACCATCTGCGCCTGTAGAGATATTAGCAGGGAAACTTTGGTATGCACGATAGATTCTGACCAGGAGCGGGTAGGAAGGGCCACATGTTGGTGCTGTTAAATGAATTCAACATTGGAAATGGTCAAAATATCGGGCCTCCAACCTATCCTGGTGCGCAGATACGATGACTACCTCGTCGGGAGTGGTTGAGCCATTGATGCTTAGAATCTGGATGCATGAGTCGCGTCTTTTTGTTTCACGAGGACGAAACTAACAATGCTATTCTGACCCCAGGAATGGCTGAATTCGGAAAGATTGACGAGTTCCTTGAGCGAGCTGGACGCGGATTTCGTGATCTGAACGCAATGAAGCAGTAGACAAGTATAGAAAGAGTATAACGTACATCTTGAATCTTGGACAGTAGCCATTGCTGACTATCTTTCCCAGTCTACTCGCGACGAGACACGTGAATTCAAGACCGGGTCGATGCAAAGCAGGGTACATACATCACTGCGATAGTCTGGCAAAGGGATGAGTACATTGGAATGTGCAGCGACAGACGGATACATACACCTAGTCCGGAAACTTGAGAACTTCTCAAGGTTGGCCCGTGGGCCCTTGGTACTGAGGGTCTTGATAACGCTTGTTACTTTGTCGGTCGCAGTAGGCGTTGCCGGGAACTCGACTGCGAATGGGGCGTGTCAAAGAGATGGTTCGTGGAGGATATGAATGATTGTACATTTGACGTGGGACGTCGCCGCGAAAGATTCCAGGTCCTGGGTGTCCGTGCTAATTGAACGAGTCAGCGCAACGGTTGGAAGGGGAATGAGGGTCGTACATGTCGAAGAACTTGATGTTCTGAGCTTTGGCCTTTATCTACACGCCGTGAATAGGCAATATATTCAATCCAGGGAAACAACCGGACCTTGTCCAACTCGGTCATCCACACAGGCGGTTGGCCTTCCAGCTGCACAAGACGCTGCGCATTGAGGTCGAGGCTGAAACCGGGCTCGGAGTTGAAAGTCTCTTGTTCAAAGATGGGGCTGGCGGCGGCGACAGCGGCAAGGGCGGTGAGGGCGAACTTCATGGTGGTCGTTGTCCAAACTGCGTTGCCGGGGCGCGTGTCGCTATACTGGGCATGTGACGTAATTACGTCGGACGCTTTTGGCAGCCACGCTATTTTGACTTCTTCATACCACGATGGCAGCTAAGGCGGTTGGCAAAGACCAGTTTGTGGTGCGTACGCTGCTGTTTGCGACTATTTCAAACACCGAAATTGTCACTCTAGCGTCTCATGATTGGCGCTGGAAAGGCTGCACCTACACCGCCGGTCGGCCCCGCCCTCGGCGCTCGCGGAGTCAAGTCTATGGATTTTTGCAAGGAGTTCAACGCGAAGACTGCCAACATCACCCCAGGGACTCCGACACCAACCGAAATCTACGTCCGGGGCGACCGCAGCTTCTACTTTGTTACAAAAACACCACCAACAACCTGGCTGCTCAAACAGGCGGCCGGTATAAAAATGGGCACCGGGAAACCTGGGCACGTTTGGAACGGCACAGTCAGTCTGAAGCACATCTACGAAATTGCGCGCATCAAGTCCACCGACAATCACATGAAGCACATTCCTCTCGAATCCGTCGCGCGTATGGTCGTAGGTTCTGCACGTTCTCTTGGAGTCAAAGTGGTTCCATAGTTTGGATAGGTCAGTCTTCCCCATTTCATTTTTGAGTACCCTATCTTATCTCTCATCCTTGGTCCAGTCCCCACTCTGCAGTGGTCACGGTACCTGGCATGGCCAATAGCTATTTAGTATTATAATCTACTATTCGGAGAATACCCCCGTCGTCCTTATTCTCCACCCCACTTTAACTCCTGAACACCATCGTTCAGAGTTATCGGCTCACAACTGCCTGGAATGGACTTGCGAACAGTTCGCAGAGACAACACCAGACTCCCTCCTGCCTTTCTCTATCGATGGGACCCGCTGGTGCGCTCCTGCGTTTCCTCTTCTGTGATCAGATTTCCCGGGCCTCCCTGTCCAAGTAAGTCGTTTGCGTGCCAGATTTCCCTCGTCCCGCCTCGTTTGTTCGATGAGAAGGTGGACTCCAGCATCAATGTGCGCGTATCGACTCGTCACATCTCACCGATACGGCAAGAGCATCACTCATGTTCGTTCTCGCCCAACTCCCGGACACAAGTTACACGTTCATGTCGTCAAATTCCTGAACAATGTCTCGTACCTGCCTAAATCAGCTAATGCGGTCCATGCGGACGAACTTGAACTCGTTGGCGATTGAGATCGTTCACAGTGCGTGCTCGACTTGCTTTCTTTCTCGTGAGCTCATCTGGTTATATACGATTGGATCTCTTCACCCCCAATACGCGGTCGGAACATCCATAAGAGTTCCCAATAGGCTGTTTTCATTCCATAAATTCCCAGTCCAGCTCTAGCAAGCCGTTGCGCATTCATTCGGCGTCGATAGTACTCCACTGGGCATCGACGTGGACCAGCACCTTCGGCATGAGGAGGACGACCGCAGGTTTCTATCTTGTCGCGGTTTCCACGTTCCCGATCGCCCTTTGCACGCCTTGCAGCCGCGGAAATCCAACATGCAGAACTTTTATCAATTTCACCAACTGCCGAGTATAAAGGAATGACCTTGCTCTCGATCCGTCCCAAGTTCTCACGTAGCGAGAATTCCCCACCCCCACTACAAGCTCCCCTTCCTTGCCACCCACCCTGCAACGTACCTGCTGAATACAATGGCATCTTCCGATGATGTTCTTTCCTGGACCAACCAGGACCCTCGCGAAAGCAAGCTTTTCAATAACTACGGCGTCCTCTACACATTCAAGGTATGCGTGCCCCTGCGCTGCTTGACGGCGCGTTGAACTTTCTGCAGACCGTCGTGGCTGCCAACGGCCAGTCCACTACTACGCTATACCGGACAATACGCGCCAACAAGGAGGATCGGGTCGCCAAATTCGAGTGGGCAGCCAACGGGGGCCTCGGGCGTTTGATCATGGGGAAGGTAATGTGTTTTTTCCTCGGTGACAATGGTTATTTATCTACGGCCGACAGACCACCCTCACAATGGCTGACGTCGTAGCTCCTGGGTCGGTCTACGTGAGGTTTCTCTTTAGTATTTGTCGCCGCCCCGTTGAAATATGTCGCACAGGGTTCACGCCAGTTCAATGGCCCTGACGGTCAACGATACATGTGGAGGCCAGCCGGAACCAACTCAGACCTCCTCGTACGTCCACTAGCACCCCCCTAGTCAGACTTGAGTTGAACCACCGCGCCCGTTTTTAGCTGCAAGACTCGACCGGAGTAGTAATCGCATTCTTTCGCCCGACCCATCCAACTCGTTATCAAATGGGCGACGTCTATGGCGAACTTCATTTCTTACGCACCGCTGGATCTGGCACTGTGGTAAGCCTTCTCGAATCCCCCTCCCGCCCCTTACCGATCATCCTTCCCCACAGATGCATCCACCCATTATGGATATGGTCACCGTCACAGCGATGCTCTTCCGCTTCTGCGCCCTCTTCAACTTGTAGCACTTAGCTCCTCAAAAGCTGTAGCATTTATCGAGCACGTAGTCTTGTATGTATTACCCTGTCGTTATGTCGGTTGTGTACGATAGTTTTAGTAGTCGGCCATCGTCCCGTTCTGTTTTCCATCTCAATTTTAGGTTTAGCATTCTCTCTGCCTTGTCCCAACACTGCGGATATATTTCATTGTGCGACCGACGCATCCGGTCAAAGTTCATCGATAATGGGGAAATCGCATACCACGTTGTGGGCGCAAGGCAGCGTCGAACACGCCGAGGTCTGCATCGTGGCCGACAATGAAGTAGATGCCGAGTGAATTGCCAACTTATTGGTCTCGATGGGTCGGGCCGCAGTACAATGACCCCGATGAGATTGGCAATTAACATCGTATTGGGGCGCTGTCAGATACACGACATAGTCGACAACCTACAATTTGGATTTCTCGACCGGCCCCTCGGATGCCACGCCCTCGACGATGGCATCTATGGTACGCAGGACCCAGGCCGCTCCCTCGTCACTCGAGAGCCAAACATCTTCCCCGTTTTGGTTCTTCAAGTGCCGTGCTTTGAGAAGCCCAAAGACATGGCTTGTAAGCTGTGGGATCACGCGCTCCTCCGCCCGCAAACATGCGACGCCTACAACAGAACCGAGGGCTTGACTGAGATTCCCTTGGTCTGGGTCGTCATTCATGCTCTCGTCGCCAAACATCCTCTTCGAGCCCGGAAGGGGAGACAAAACCGAGCCATACGCTTGAATAATGAAAGCTTTCCAAAAAATGATGAGTCTACCTTGGACCCACAATCCGACGTCGGACCTACAGATGAAATCTGGGTGATAACTTCCCAATTTGTCGTGTAGTTTCTGCTCGAATGGAGCGTAAATCGAATCCCACAATGCCCGTCCACGTGCAGCCGTATCTGGCGCAGGGTCTCTGGAGAGGTGTGATTTCGAGGCCTACCATTCACCCCGATCCAGATGCTTACCGGCGAGATACAGACCGCAATTGTTGCTTTACTTCGTCGTCCAATGCATCGTGGAATGCAGCCAATGAGAGTATAACCTTACGAACGCCTATCAGACCTGTCGCGAATATCACCGAAGGCGCATACCCGGGGAACGCCAACGAAAATAGTACTCTTCAAGGCTGCCTCACGCATAATGGCTGCACGATTCACGGCAAGCGGGAGTGCCAGCTGGCGGTCGGCTTCACCGCCGTCAGTTTCCGCGACGAAGTTCCAGAGATGACTGAGCGTCGGCGGGCGGTTGAGAGTCAAGAGCGTGCATGTCTAGGCGAGTAGTCAGACGCAGTGCTGCTAGAGCTAGTATCTAATCACAGATAAGACGAGCCATCCAGTCTCCGCATCCTTAGCTTGAGCGTCCTGGTAAGTAGAAGCGAGAACCTTGCGCAGGTGCGCATATGACGGGCTCGGCAAGGGGTTGGGGTTACGAAGAGTTAGCAAATGTTTAAGAGAAGGAGTAAGCTTGGTGGCCATTGTTGGGATACTCAAACCGCTTTCCAACAAACGATCACGGTTGTATAAGGAAGAGCCTGATCGCCCGGTCTCCCGTCCAAAGCCTAGAACAAGCGGCCCGATCATCAATATCAGTAGCCCAACATAGAAGAATGTCAATGTCACGCAAAGCGTGAATTGCTAGTCTTCATAGACCGAGATGGTCCGGTGCATTCAGTGGTCAAAATCAACAAATGCTAGCGTAGTGTATTCCAAAAGGTAAGGGAGAGAGCCGTATGTTCTCCGCAACCTCCAATGTAGGCCCATACGCACCCAACCCCTTTACACAAATCGGGCCGTGGATTCAGCGTAGTTGCACCAAACAGGCCTAATGATATCCGATCGACACTAAATGCTTGACTTCTAAACACTTATTTCAATCCAAGTGGCAATCAGAAATGGAGAGCACTCGCTCTAAGCAACTTCAAGCGGCAGATTGAATATACGTGAGAGATAATGTAGATACTCATATTAATGAACGACAAATTACGGCCACTACGTTATTCCAAACAACCAAGAGACAACTCGCTGTGACCGTTAAGAAAAATGTTTCAGGTAGGCGCTTCCTAGAGCATTAGGCTGATAGGTAGCCGCGTCAAGGAGGCGGTCAGACTCTGATACACCAGCCATGTCAGCCAGGGTTCCTATATTTCTAATGAGCACGCTGATGATCACAAGGCGTAGAACGAACCGAATGCAAAGTAAGCGACGACTTGGGAGTTACCCTCCAGGTAGTCAACAGTAGTCTTCAGGAATTGCCATACGCCTCCATCGTCCAACTGCCTGTTCTGGCCGCTGAAGTCCTGGGCAGCGTATTCGGTGACCATGACGGGAAGGCCGAAGGTCTCGATGTAGTCCTCTACATATGCAATGAAATCATCAGCCTTCGTGCCGTACCAGTGCAGCGCGATATAAGAAATCTATAAGCATATCAGTCTCCGCTTGCATATATGCAAGGACTAGCATACACTGCAGTCCTTGCAAGCGTCCAGGAAGTCCTTCATCCATTGCTTGCCACTTGCTGCCGAAGAGCATGCGGGAGAAGCAATCTTGAAACCTTGCTGAGCGTACTGCTCGAGATTGTCTTTCCACGATTGAGCGGCGGCCCATGGATCCATGTTGGACTGGCCAACTTCATTTGGCCTGAATACAGCACATAAGTCGCTTGGACACCTGATGATGAACGCAGAAGACTCACTCGTTGAAAGCAAGGATCGTCGTAGGATCGTATTTGGCCATATTCGTGTGGAATTCAGTGATTGTCTCCGGGCGATTGTTGTGAAGCATGGGGAGGACATTGAGGCCAGCCTTTGTGGCCGCATCGTTCGGCCAACTACTCCAAGTGTAGAAGCTGCGAGCTATGAGCCACACGTACAAATGAAGCGGAATACGTAGCACGAACCAGCGACTTCCGCCCGAAGCCCAGGAAGCCAGAGCATCCGCATTAGTCTCCCCCATATTCCACGCAATGCCCGCCTTGACGGCGCAAGGAGAGTCGTACGAATGTCCTTTGCCTTTGACAGCGGTCGAGATGGCCCCGGAAGCGGCAGAAGTGACACTGGCGACCCAGCTCTGCTTTGTGCTTGTCGAGGTCGGTTGGTCGGTGGCTGAACTCGTCCACTGGTACTCGGAGGTTGCACTTTCATCGCGCGCACGACAGGTTCCCGATTGTCGACGGCGCATTCCGGGTTTGTTGGCTGACGCGACGTGGCGGGCGACGCGGGCATGATTGCCAGTCGCCAACGCGTTTACGGGCTGAACATCGGACGAGAATAAAATGAGGGCCAAAGCGGCCGATGCAACGAGAGAAACGACGTTCTTGATCATTGTGCTGGACAGTCTCGTCTGAAAAGAGCGGAAGGGAGTGATATATCACTGAGTTCGTGAAGGGGAGTTGGCGGTGGCCTGAGAGTAACTTAAGTAAACGGCGGCCAAGAAAACGGCCCATCACTGCCGATGGACCGCGTTTGATGCAATCAGGATAGTTCCAACTTGCAGCTCCATCTAAATTCGGTGTTTCCCCATCGCCCGACGCCCGACCCCCGCCCAAGCGATTTCAAGAACATATAGCACGGCACGGCGTAACACAAGAGATAGAGCACCCTGAATTGCTGGACAAGGACGGCGGACCACATGATGGAAATGAGTGTCTTGAGCGCCACAATGCGTGTCGATTTTGTCATTCGAAAGGCTGGTTGACTTACATGTTCATTTATTGCGTTTCGCGGAATGCGCTTGTTTACGGCGGCAAGGAGCGATACTTTCACCCTAGAACGTTTCAAGAGACTACCGCCCCGCGCAAATTGTAGAGAGAATACGCTCCGGAATAACGCCTAGCTTGGGGAGAATCCTTCTGGTTAACAGGCCGAGAATACAAGGTCAATACGGTTAGTCAGGGCGGGCACGAGCCCAAGATGGCCGTGAAGCCGTTCTGTTCGAAAGGACACGTTATCAAAAACCTGGACATAATTGGAAAGTGGTTTGCAGAAACAAGAATTCTGAGCGTGAGACAAACATGAGGTGGATGCAAGGCTTTGATGAGGCGCGTCATATAATGCGCGTCTAGCACGCGCCGAGATCATCAGTGAGCCGAACTTTGTTCTCTGCTGAGAGAACAAGAGCGCGTCGGGGCGCACTACGGCCGTAGAAAACAACCTACACTCAAGCAGCGATGGATATAACAAAGGTGACAACAGGGTGGACGAGAAGCCGGTGGTTTGGCAAGAAGATACATATCTCCATAGCGATGTCAAGGCGATGTCATTCAATCCTAACAAAAGTACATAAGAGTGCGCGTATGGAAATTCGTCTCTTCACTCCCACCAGTATCATCCCGGTTCATAGGCTCCCGTAGCTAGCGCTTTCCAACGTCCACGTCCACCCACTTACCTCTCAAAATGTCTGACGCCCCCGCCGCCCAAGTCCCCCAGAACGGCGCGCCTCCGGCTACGCAGGAAAAGGAAGAGGCTCCCGGCTTCAAGGTGCGCGTCGCGCCACTATTTGTTAAACTCGCGTATTTATTCTGCTCTTTCCCGTCTTCTAGGTCTTTGCTGGAAACCTTGCGTATTCCGTGACGGACGAGGGGCTGAAGGCGTTCTTCGCGCCTGTTCAAAGCGACGTGTACGTGTTCATCGCGCCCAAGCGCATACCGCCTCTCGCCATTGCTTAATCTCACACTTATTCTGTAGCCTCTCCGCTCAGGTGATCTTGCGCGGCACACGTTCTGCAGGCTATGGCTTCGTTGCCCTGGTCAGCGAGGACGCCGCCAAGAAGGCCGTCTCGCTCCTGAACAAGACAGAGCTCGACGGTCGCGAGGTCATCATTGAGATCGCCAAGCCGTCCGAGCAAAAGGACCAGGAGAAGAAAGAGAAGAAGGCCAAGAAGAAGGCGACCAAGCGCTCATCGAAGGCTGCGCCCGAAGGAGCTGAAGCCAATGGTGAGGCTGCTCCCGCCAGCGCCGAGGATGCCCCCGCCAATGCGGGCACCGGCGATGCGGAGAAGCCCAAGAAGAAGAAGAAGACTGCGGTACGTCGAATGGCCTATATATGCGTCGACTTTTGTCTCATTCTCGTGTTAGCGCAAGACCAAGGCCAAGGCGGAGACCGCTGAGGGCGCTGCTGCCACCCCCGCCACCGATGCCGAGTCGACTGAGAAGCCCGTCAAACAGAAGAAGGAGCGGAAGCCTAAGGCTCCTCGCCCCCCGAAGCGTCCCGCAGGCGAGGACCCGGCCGGCGAACCTTCCAAGACCATGCTTTTCGTCGCCAACCTCGGCTTCAACATTGACGATGACGGCCTCAAGGACCTCTTCACTGAGGCTGGTATTGAAGTCGTCTCAGCCAGGATTGTCCGCATGCGCTGGGGAAAGCCCAGGCGTAGCAAGGGCTACGGCTTTGTCGATGTCGGCAGTGAGGAAATTCAGAAGAAGGCCCTTACTGCTCTCGAGGGCAAGGAGGTCGGCGGTCGCCAAATTGCCGTCAAGATTGCCGTCAACCCTCCTCCCGAGTCGGAGGACGAGAAGGCTGATTCCAAGGAAGGAATCACCGAGGCCGCCGCTCCCGTCGAGGCTGCTCCCGTCGCCGCCGCCTAAATCAACGACCACGATAAACGTTACACCGCAACCGTGTTCATCCATGCCCACCTCAATTGTCACGTAACGCGACACTTTTACTTTCAGTGATTCGCGCCTCAAGTTGTTCATTATTTACTTACACGTTGACCACTTTCCACTTACTCGCACTTAGTAGTGGATGTCGGTGTTGTTCTCACTTTATCGTAAACGACCTTGTGCCGTTTTCTGTTCATCAATCACGATTTTTTATGAATGCTGCCCAAGTCCCCTGCGTGCGCGTGAACGATGGGTTCTATTGTGAGCGCGTCAGTCGGCGACTCGGTGCGGAGTTCGATCGCGTTGTATCTTGGCTATGGACCATCATCATGTCCGACGATGAGGACGACTATTTGTCTGACAAATTCTTGCTAGCTTCGGCAGCGCCTGCTGTGACGAAAACATACAGCGATCTGCGCAAGGATGCGCAAAAGAAATCGTTCTTGAGAAATGAACAAAACCGTCAGCGCAGCAATCGCGAGCTCGAACAAGAGTCACGCGAGGAGGGACTAAGCAAGAGTCTTTTCGAGCGTGCGAAGGAAGAAGAAGCGGCTGGTATTCAGAATAAGGGGATGTCCATGCTCTTGAAGATGGGATTCAAACCTGGCCAATCTTTGGGAAACCTGGACGAACCCGCACAAGTTCAGGATACATCCGACGAAGCAACTCCTGCGGCGCCATCTTCGTCGAAACCTCATATAACGGTGCCGATTGCTGTGAATGAATGGGATGGTGCGTCTGGGATGTCAATTACGCCGCGTCCTCTCGCTGATGGCTCGTAGGACGCAAGGGCATTGGAACAAAGAAACGCGCGCTCTCTCCCAGTGCTGCAGAACGCATTGCGAAGATGGCAAAGATGGCGCAGACCACGACGGATTCTGACTTTCGCGACCGCGCGCGCAAGGAGTATGAGGAGCGCAGAGCTGAAGGACGCTTGGTGTCCGCACAAAGCACGTGTACGAAGTTGGATGAGGAGGCCGGGAAACAGGTGCGTGCATTACTCTCAATCCCCGGAAGAATGTACTCAGGATGATCTCAGTTCAACGTCCTGTCGCTCAATTTGGAGTCCATGCCGTCTGGTTTAATGGAGGCACTGGATACACGAACCTCGGTCGACCTTCTTCTCCCTACAAATGCGCATACATCTATAGAAACTCGTGTTCGCAGGCAGATGCAATCAGATGCTCTCCAGGCGCAAGATAGCATTGATGGCGAGGACCTTGTTACGGAGCATGATGAGGCACTGGAGGTTGCCGCTGTCCAGTACGAGCCGGAGTTGTTGGAAGAAGTGGCCCAGTTTCTTCGTCTCCAGGTCCGTTGTCTTGTACTTCGAGAATGTGTGTTGCGAGGTATTTATACGAAGTGCAGGCACGAGACAGGCTTGAGTTGGTGGTGGGGTACCTCCGGGACCGATACAGGTATTGTTATTGGTGTGGCTGCCAGTTCAAGAGCGACGACGAGATGGCCTCGGAATGCCCTGGTCCTAGCGAGGACGAACACTGATACTGATGTCGATATACTTCCCGCTCGTGCTCTTGATATCAGTGATTGTGTTCGTTACCAAGAATTCATTGGTGTCGGTGGCCCCCATTTCCAACAAAGAACGTACAGATGAACTGCTGGTGCAATAGACAATAGTAGTACAACTGCCGGCGGAACCAGCCCGAAATAAAAATCAACGTCAAGTAACAAAGTATTTGAGCGTGGTCTTCTGACAGTAAGAAGAGAAACAGAGAGGGACATAAAATGCAAAAAAGAAAGCGATGCGGGCATAGACATACAACGTCCAAGTGAGCGTAAGAAAGGTGGGCTGATACAGAGAAATAATGTAGAGCTCGATAAATAAACATGATAAATGCCATGGTGATATGTACAACAGCCAATCAATCAGCCGGTGTGCGAGGAGCCGTGGCGATGATGGGTGTTGGCAGGTGCGCGCGCGGCGGGCGAAGAGATTCGGACGCCGGTTTGGGTATGGCGCCGGGCACGGTTGAGACCAGCAGATTGATTTGTTGAGAGCGAAACGCCTTTGAGCATCTCGGTGAGCGATTTGGTCTTGTATATCAAATGCGCAGGAGCAGGGCGCAGATGGTCCCTGGTCCGTTGGCTGTTGTTGTCAGTCTCCATGGGTGGGAGCACTGTGGGGAGTGTGGGGAGCAGGAATGGCATGGGCGACATTGCAGGGGAGCTTTCGCGCGACGAGTCAAAAGTGGCGGATACTGGGGAGGCACCAGGCGTCTTTCGCCGAACGTATGCTGAAATGGGAGCGTCGCGCCGCTCTGTTGGAGACTCGCCGTACACATTGATGGTGAGAGGGTTCTGTTTGCGGCGCCGTGGGAGTGGAGACAGGCGGGACTCCTGCAAGCATGGTCAGCCCCAGATCCGACGTCAAAAATATGATACCCACAGGCAGATCGGGAGACGATAGAGGTGATGAGCATGAGGATGATATGCTGCTGCGTCGCCTGGCGGCATGCTGGTGTGTCGGTCAGCATACTGCTCAACGCGCTGACCATGGAGCACTGAAACGCACCAGGTTGGATGTTGGTGAATATGGCGCATAACGCGACATCTTCAGGCTCGAATTTGACCGAGACCTTGTAAATGAGCGAGCAGGCGGAAGATTGTGTTGGGTAGATGTAGAAGAGCTCCGCGGCCTCGAAGTGGTATCAACACCCAGCGTAGACACCAGTTGGTCGAATGAAGGTAAAGTGGTCATCGTTTGACGGTCGACGTGGTGGAAAAGAGAGATGTTTGAAGCAAGTTATGAAACCCAGCGAAAAGTGCGGGGCAGAAAAGTCTTGGTGCAAAGTCCTTTAAATGCATTTGGCTCCATCGATTATATATAAGGGCGCAAAGTAAGGGTCTTGGTTACAGCCACGACGTAGACAGTCAAGGTAATTCTTCGGCAACTCAAGGAGCATAGCGCCGAGATCAATTCCGGTTGGCAAGGCAACTCCCCTCCTCAGTGTCCCTTTATGCGTGCTATACTTGCTACCATTTGCTACAACTGTACTACTGTAGTACAAGCGCTCACAAACGCGGCCCTCGAGTTGTCCTCGCAGTAAATGCCGAAAAGGTACCATTTCTCGCAACTTGGTGGTCTGTTGATTTGCCCAACGTGAACGCCCCTTACGATTGCAATAACAATAACGATCCAGCGTAATGGGAGTCCTCTGGCAACAAACAGCATTCCAAGAATCCACGTACGGCGCGCGGAATGAGGCCGACTGCTACGTCTCACTATCAATATTCAATTTCGACGTGCGCCCACGTTCATGGGTTACAATAATCAAAGGTCGAGCGAGTAGCCCGGACAATAGCAGGGCTTTGAGGTGAGGCCTGCCTACCCTTGCCGAACTGGCACGCTCGTTGTTCTGGGTACACTGCTACAATTAATAGCACGCGTACTGTTTTTGGTTGGTTTTTGGTGGACCGCAGCGTTGGTTACAATTACCGAGATCACCTTTCCTCGTCGCTTGGTAGTCTGCTGATGAGAGACAACTACTGTGTTGATTTTCCAACGATACAGTAAGTATAGTGACAATTCCTATAGTGATCATGGCCTAGCGTCCAAGCGAGCGCGTTTCCCTTGCGGTGCAGAACGAAGTAATTCAAGTATGGATCGCCAGGAAAACGCGATGCTACCGGCGAATGCCGTGTAGTAGACTCTTGTGGGCTACAAGTCGTGAGTTATGTAGTACGTTTGTTGACACGCAGTAGACTTACGATGCCTCGTTTAGAAATCGAATCCAAGGGGTATGACCTGCATCTCCGGGTGTAGCCCTGCCTGACTTGTCCTCGGCAGTTGGCCGTAGAAATGAGTCGGAAGATGCTCGTTGGAACTGAGTAACAGCCGACATATACTCATGAAATATGGTCGGTGCGCGATCACCATACGTATCTATCGCCCGCCCTCTCCCATCCATATCAGTGATGGTGCGGGACGGCGCATGCCGACTTGTCCCTGTTTTTGTCCCTGTTTATCCGTTTATGAAAAAGCTTGGGGGACCAGAACGTGCGCACTGCGCGATCAGGTCGCCTCCTTGAGGCACCAGCCAATTCAACAACCGACTTTTTCATTGTGTCGTAGATTCGCAACGTGCTGCCGGAATGACTATGTTGTAGAGTATGTAGAGTAAAACGGTGGGTAATTACGGGTTGCACGTAACGATAGAGCAATAAAAGTACAGGGTCGGCGTGCGTCTTCACTTCCAACAGGTTGTACCTACCAATCACCCATGGAGCGTACCCACAAATTCAAGAAACACGTAACCACCACTCGGTCGAGGGTTTCTTCTAGTTTCCTCGATACGGTGAGCGTCGAGGTCTCTTGCACATACGCTGCGACAGTTCGTCCCTTGGTTGCATCGACGCACTGCCATGATCAACCAAATCAGTAAAAATCGGGACTTCCCGCCGCCACAAATTCGGAAGCCGCAGTGTCAACCTACGCACCACAAGTCCGGTGTCGTCCTCGGCTATCTTCCATTTGTATTCGATACCGTTACTGCCTTTGAAGCGCCGCGACCTATTGGAGACATTGTGGTCAAAAAAGGGAACAATAGAACGATGAGGCGCCACATACTGGCTTTTGGATTTCTTAGCTCGCCGCAGCTCGCGGATATGAAACTGTGAGTTAAATTATCATTCGGGGTGAGGGCGCCCTCCAGTCATGAACGCACCTGGTTCAGCCCGAACAACACCGTGGCGCTATAGTTGGAAAACCACTCGATGCTTCCCGCCGCCTCAAATATTTCTGTGTTGGGATTTCGCCGATAAAAACTTGTCAATCCAGAGTTGAGACCAGTTACGGGGTGCGAGAACTAAACCGTGACACGTTAGTAGGCGACCTTGAAACAAAGGCAATAATGCTGGACAGTGGCTTACACGATAGAGTTCAGTCTCTTGGCCAGAGGCTGTCTGGGTTTCATAGACCTTGAAAGTACGCATATCTTCGCTGGGATCAGGGAAAGCGAAACAGAGGGTGATGTCTTCAGCTGCCATGACGGTGACGGTAAGGGAAAGAGGTAAGGGTTCGAAGTGATACGAAGAAATAACGAGCACACTATATGTATGGCACACTCAATTCTGCGTTGAAATTCGGGGGCTAGAACGCCGGTAAGCATGGGTAGACCCATGGCAAAAAGAGAGCGATATCGAAATCGGATGTGCATTTCGCATCGACACACCACTGTAGCAGACATACAATGAAAGCCTCTTCTTCATATCAGTCCAATCAATGAGCATACAGATGTCAGAGGACGAGGCAGGGCGACCAACAGACCGTCAGACGGACGTGCTGAAGTATCGAACGCCTCATTAAAGCATGAAGTGGTGCTACAAAGCAGAGCACCGGTGAATTCAGTAGGTCGTACTAAAGTAAAATGCTTCGGCCTGTATAATCGATAAAATTGGGCCAAACCAACTTGCGGAAAATCCCGTACGACTGTACGCCAGATATGGTAAATGGTGATTCGCCATTGTAATGAAATTTACCCGGATGAGGTTAAGCCAGATCGGGAAGACAATCACCGAGTAACAGGGTCGCACATGCGATGTAACAGCTGCATTCGAGTGGTTCGAAGACGCGACTATGCTCTGCGCCCCAATACCACGCTCCGGTCGATAATCTCTCCAGGCTAACACTGAAGACATCATCGTACAAACCGCATACCATAATATTATGCGCGCGGCTGCTACAAATAAGATTACTTTTGTTATTTGTAGTAACTCAATATAGGCAACATGATGCCTAGATTAGCTTGCGGTGGCGGTCATAAGCCTAAGTGCGAAGCCTGCTCTGACCGAGGTAAAGGCAATACGACCAATGGAGCAGATTTTAATGGAGCAACCTGGTTGAAGTGCTCGGGTTTCTCGTTATCTTGCTCAAGGCAACATCTGCCCTGACTAACAAATCACACAATTATTGCTAAATCCAGTATATCACACGCGATGCGCCCACACCACTATCCAACCGCCCAATCCACTTCTGCCTGGATCTTTTAGTCGGAACTATCGTCACGGCGGGACGGCAGACCTTAAACGTATTTTAGGTCGCCAGTTACTCCATTCGACAAGGTCTGGTTGAGAAGCACAGTGATTTCGGGAACTTGGAGGGACACACAAATTTTTCGTGACGTTGGGCACTCTTCTTTTGATCGTGACCCAACCTATAGTTCAAAGCACACCGTAGTGCCAGGTTATGTTTTGGTTGGCATGTCTGCAAGCGGTGATAGCAAAGCTACCGTAATTTTATGAATTTCGATCAAAACCACAGCAAACCTGGCTTCGAGCGCGCTCGTCGTTCATACGTGCGAAATGGCATTCATCATAGTTGAACCTTCCCTTTTCACACGCCTGTGATTGTCACGTGCAGTTCGAAGCCGGCTTTGCTGATCCGGCCGTGACCAGCCGATGCCATTCGTAATCAAACTTACCCACCGACCACCATACTATGACTGAATCTCCAGAACGAAGCATCTCCCGAGACCTTGATGTATGTCAACCGTTTATGCGATGTTCTTTGACTGACCAGCTCGTAGTCCGACAATGAGTCGTTGAATGATGCCGGTCCAGGAAAGCCTGGCCGCAAGAAAAACCCCAAGTATGTCAGCTGCATGGCATCATGGGCTGCCAATCGTGCTTACGTTCATGCCTTCAGCTCCCAGGCAGCGCGACGCGACCAGAACCGTATCGCTCAACGCGAGTTTCGTCTTCGGAAACAACAGAGAGTACGCCTGCATCGAAGTGGGCGTCCACGCCGTGTCTGACATAGCCACTCCTTCAGATCCGCGACCTCGAAGCGCGTGTTGAAATACTCTCTGGTGGCAAAGAGGAAGTCGTCGGAGAATTGAGAAATGTGCTCAAAGGTGTGTTGCAGGCAGCATTACAACGTGGAATCCATCTCAGATTGCTACCAGATCTCATGGCGGAAAACCAGACCCTTCGCCGGCTGCTCAAAAGCCTTGGCGACTTCATTGGTGAGGGCGCAGGTGGTTTACTCCCCAAACTCGGCTGGGAGATGTCCGATTTCGAAAACTTTGTGAACAGGATGGAGACGGACACTGCGTGGGAGGGGTATCAGCGCCGCAAGAAACAAGAGGCTTCTTCGTCCGGCCAAAAGCGCCCTGCCGACGATTCAATGGGCTCTCAGGCTAAGAAGGCGCGCAACGACGATGGCCAGGTCCCAGGGTATATGATGATGTCCATGAACCCACCTCTAGGTCCTGGTCCCGGCGTCTTCCCAGGAAGCAGAGGCTCGCACGACAACACAATGTTCCCCGGCATGAACGACAACCCACTCCTCGCCATGCAGAATAACCCATCTAGCAGCCCATCCACATCTTTCAGCTCTGTCAACAATGGTTTCCCATCCTACGTTTCTGGCCTCGATGCCAACTCCATGACCTTCACGCCGCCCTCTGCCTCTTCAATGACCCCCGTAATCCCCAGCAAACAGCCAACTCTTTCTGCGGTGGACAATGTGGAGGACGAAGAGGATCCCAACAAGCACGAAGCGTACAAGCTGATTCACTACCACCTGGACAACTACAAGCGTAATAGCGCATACTGTTTGCCGTCGTCTCTTCGTCCGACACTGGTTCAGCGGTAGGTCCTATAATTGTGATACATAGGCAATGTCGCTGAATACCTGCTAGGACTGTACCACACGAGAGTGTCATTGACCGCATCCTCCACCCTGAGCTCCGTGACCGAATGATTCTTCTGCGTGGTCGGTTCGACCTCGTCGACTGCCTGCTTGATTACCGCCAGGCGGTCACCATCCACGGAGACGACGTCCTGGCCCATAGCAATTGGGAGATCAATGAGAAATGGCTGCGCAAGTATGGGTTCCTTGTTGAACAAGCAACATTGAACATCATGAATCGCTGGAGAAGGGAACGCGGGGAGCCTGACTTGAGGCTTACAGATATTTCTACAGACCAGTCGACACCAGGCTCGAGTTAGAGTTTTCCACCTGCTTGTGTCGACATAATTACTCCCAGCTATTTTGGTTTAAGGTTATCGTGTTAGTCCGTGTGCGCCCTGTATTTGTATAGCATCCATAAACCGTATCGATATTCCGTTGCGCAATTTTTTCAGTTATAGGAAACCCCATGGTGGCACGCAAGAAACTAGCCATATCATTATTTTCCATTCAAGTCTAGGTAGAGGAAATCGAGTACAGGAAACGAGACGAGACTTATTACGAAAAAATGTCAATGCATGTTCTCTACTTTGAATGCAGCACATACCAGGCATATCACCAGGTAACTCTGCTCACGCCGTTGATTTCACCAGCAAGAGCTTTCAGACGGAATTGATACTGCAACCGATGCGTTAGTGAGGATGCCTGTTACTATGCGCAGGACGCACCCTGCAGAGACCAAACTCGCTCATCACACCACGACCACGACCTGTTGCCGTACACCTGTTTTTCACTTCGGCGGGACGCGCGTAGCGGTCGTAGCCATTAAGCTGAAGTTGTGCTTGGTGGCGGACTTGCGCCGGAAGTGTTTGGTTGCGCGCAACGAGAAGGTACGCGCGGCGCATAACCTCGGCTTCTTGGACTCCCTTGCGCCTCTTCATGTCGCGAAGAACGCGCGCGTTGATCCATCCATATTGTGGCGGCGGCATAATTTGGTGGTGGTGGTCGGGAGAGAATGAACGTGTGATCCGAGGTTCGCCGGATCAAATTGAAATGCACTTTTCGTCTTTCAAGGCCCTACCACCATCATCAATCTTCCTCACACAAGTCCAAAGCCCCCGGGTATCTGGAGATATTCCTTAGTCAATGGTGCGCTGCATACCACACTTGTTTGGACGTCAATCCTAATGTGCGGCTACAGGAGGATGTCCTATAACAGAGCATTGAGATATGCTCAAGGCCGCAACTTCGTGTCCTCCGTCTTTGGCGCAACCTTCTTCGCATCTGTCCTAACCGTCGGTGCCAGCAACATCCTACCCTGTCCCGTGGACAAGACCCGACTCGCAGAAGAGCCCGCACCAGCTGAGAGGATTGTACCGTTGTCCGGCAATGTGGTGATTGCAAAGCGACCAAGACGCTGGATTGAGGAGAAATATCCGACATGCCAGACTACCCCACCAAGAGATATCATAGATCAACCCAGACGCGGTCTATAATGCATTCCAATATTTCCCTTGCGCACGCCGAGCCAATCATCGCCCCAGCATTCCCCCATCACCTCTCGGGCCCATTCAGGCCCAGCCTGTGCGTCCCCACATAACGCTTGGCCTTCATCCGACGTCTCAAAATTCAAATCTTGCGGACTGTGGCTCCCGAATCCCCCTGAGATCACCTCGTTCAAGCCTTTGTCACCGGCAGATGCTGGCTGCATATGCACAATCCAAGCACCTTGCTCACACAATCCAGCAATCTTTTTCAAAGGACTTCGCGGTTCAATGTTATGCAATACTCAAACAGTTGTCTATGAAATGCATGCGGGTATAAGTAGTATGTGTACAACTGCTGCTTGGGAAGAGTGAGTGTCATTTGCTAGCTTTCCGTGTCAGTTCTTTGTCGCTCCTGCTGTTCCCGATAGTAACGTTCTTGTTCTTCTCTTGAGCCACTGTGATCATTCATTAGCATATTGTCCAACCAACAGAAACGGCGGCATACGGCAATTGGTGTTCTTGTATTGGAAGACACGCCAGGAATGCGATGAAGTTACAAACGGCCTGAAAGATGAAGACGACGCGCAAGGACACAGCGTATGAAGCCACCGCTGCCTTGCGATCCTCAGGTGCCAGTGATGAAATTATTGCTGTAGAATGGCTGAACGCAGTGTCAAAACCTAATAAGCGCAGTCATTAGGCCACGAACGCACCGAATCTGTTCGATCAGCTACAAAACCATCCTCAGTACTAACTCGTGACATTCGGTAGGAGTGCACACCTCAATTGAGCCAGGACCTGTTAACCGTGCACGCAGTTGGCCAAGTAGAACGGCTTGTAGGATGGCTCCCGCCAAACTGACGCCAAGTACCTGTCCTGTAGTGCGGAAGAGGTATGTGACTGAATGGCACAGTAAGATCCTCGGGATCACGCAGAAGGGGAGACTTGAGCTCACTTCCAGTGGCGATGGCCATATCTTCCTTCAATACGCCCGCAATCATAGCCTATGGACATGCGTGAGGATGGAGCAAACGGGAAGACAACAAACCATACGATGAGAGTGGTGGTGATAAGACTGGCCATCCCGAACGCCTGGGGTACGACATCGAACCATAGGTGGAAGTCGCTGGTATCGTCATTCCACGAGGCGACCATGGATGTTGCGACGATGGTCATTGCGGACGAGATGAGCGTAAGAGTGTAGAGTTTTCCAGTCTTGCGCATGACCCTACGTGCATCAGTTGGCACTGTGATACGTACTTGAAGGAGACTGCCACATACCATCCGGCAAACACGCTTCCAACTGAAATAGCCACCTACACGAAAGAGAAAGAATTGGGCGAACTGGGTGGTGATATGTTTGTTTGGGACTAACGGAATGCGGGAGGAGGTGTAGGCCTACGCTTGCCATCAGTATGAGCTACTGACACCGGGAAAGAGCAAAGTACCAGATTCCGCCGACGAGTACAGGCGCACGGCTGAGAAGTACTAGGATTCCCGATTTAGCAACTTCCTCGAAGCTCGGAGGAATTATGCAACTTTGTCGACATACCATAGGGACGTTATAGATCTGTTCACAGACGTCAGAAAGGCACGATAGAAGGAGAGTTGGGGTTTCGAGCGCACCATCGAGAAAGCTGCCATACTGCCGAAGAGGTTGGCGATCTATCCTCGATGTCGTGAGAAACGTGGTCAATACAAGTATGAATACATCGTACCGCGATCGCCAGGGGCGTTCTCTGCGTGATGAGGCGAAGTGGCATTACAGGATAAGGAGAATAATGTTTCTCAACCAATACGAAGGCAATGGAGAACAGGAAACACGCTACGAATAAGCCATAGACAAGTGGATGTGACCAGGCCATTTCAGCAGATGTTTTCAAAGTGAATGCCAGCAAGAGTGATCCAACAGCGCCGACGAGGGTCAAAGATCCCATGTAATCGATCCTTCTAAGCTTTTCGACCAGAGCCAGACTCCGCATCTCCTCTGACAAAGGAATATTAACTTTGAGACCGACTATCACGAAGCTGAAGAGGAGTAGCGGGGTCTAAATGATGGCAATTCGATTAGCTGAAGGAATAGGTGAACATGCAGGATGGGCAAGTACCTGGAAGTAGAATGCGGCTCGCCTTCAATTAGATGATCTGTGTAAGTATTACACTTTTTCTTGAGTATGGCACTTACCAGCCGAATGTATCGTTGATAAAACCGCCCAAAGGGCCTCCGATACCTGCACCCAAGCCAAAGAGTCTGGAAACCGTTAGATTGGCCTTGAAATGCGATAGCTGGTCGCTTACACATTTGCCATCCCTTGATACATCCCTCTTTGCTTTAGTGGAATCAGGTCGGTCACTACTATGCTCGAAACTACCATCCCGGAACGCTCGACGTAAGCCAATGAACACGAGACGCCACATATTCGTGCTTACCGGTCATAACTCTGGTAAGTGCGCGAATTCCAAGTCAGAAAACAGATGAGGGGCAGATAAGAGAGAGGCCAATTACCCGCCACCACCCATTCCAGCCACTGCACGAGCTACTATGAGCGATTCCATCGACGGTGCGAAACCACAGAAAATGGTTCCCGAGCCTGGAGAATGTCTTAGCCAACTGTGTGGTATCATCAAAGTGGACGACCAGTACCGAACAGCGTGAGAGCCAGAAGCATTGCGCCCCGTCGCCCAATGGTGTCGGCGAGCCGACCTGAGTTTAACGGTAAGTTTCAAAGCTCCATGGGCCGAAGCAATTCAGCATTTACGAACCGTACAGTGGGGTAAAGCAACAGACTGCGAGTAGATACGCAGTACCAAGAGCGGAGGATAGATTGGATTTGTTGAAATGACTGCCTATAGGGCTTAGCAGCGTCGCAACAACGGTACCTACAAAAAAGGGGAAACCGTCAGTAAGCACGACATAGACATCGAGTTGCATGTATCAATGAGGTATGTCAACAATCAGGAAACTGTCACGAACCGTCCAGTGCGCCGAGGAATACAGCACTCCACAGACCAGCCAGGATCCAAATGGTTTCCGACGTCGTTTTGCTCAGCGCATTGGCTTGCGGTGATTCGCCATCGCACGTCGTCTCAGATGACAGACTGTGGCTGTCCTCCGAGGCTACTATCGTCTGATACGAGGGCGGCCGCTCTGTCAGCAAAGGTTGCGATTGGATTGACGGTGAGCGGGACATGAGCAAGCTTTTTGGACGATGGGCGTAACAAAACAGGGAGACGCCGGTCACGGTACTACTCCCGGCGGTGGGTAGGATAAAATGGTGGGCTTGCGCGTATGACGGGTGGGGCGGATGAGAGGATGAAAGTCATTATAATCGTTCCGCGTTATATACTGGCGCACCACGCGTGGTATCACCGGGGCACAAGATATAGGAATTGTTAAAAAATTCGGCCAGACATAATAACATACGGCGTGGATGAACCTGGGCCAGTAGTGCAAGTCATCTTCCGTAGACCTCGGATGGCGCCCTGCCCGGTCCGTCAACGCGCAGACCGAGCGCAGGACGCCGACACACACATCAGAGAGAATGTAGGGAGACCGAGCCGCCCTTGGGAATAGACAGGTGAAGAGTAAAAAAGCTGTATTGACAGCTGAATGTTCGTGGTTGACGAGAACAAACTATATAAATCGACCCTGGACCCTGGATACCCGATTCGGAATGAGAACAATGATGCAACGCTTCTAAAGAAGAGATGAGAATTTGTTACTTCTTCAAGCACAAAGGTACTCAGAGAATCCAAAATTTGCCTTAAATGCACCAAGGCCATTTTAAATCCAGCTTAAGCTTCGGGCTCGGTAGATAACATCTCTGTAACATACTGCTAGTCGTCTGGTGATTCTCAAACAATGAAAAACAGCTGAGGCATCATTGCACCATAATCTCTCAGAAAACCGTAGTTGTGAGCATTCCTGTTCGGCGCTAGAGCAGGCTCTGATCCCGGGACCGAAGCATGTTCGGCCTCGCAGGCACGTGGTGAGAATTCAGCTCATCTGCTTCGCACCACCACCACCAAACAAAACAATTTCGCCCGGGACAAATGCATTGTCATCTTCCGCGTCGGTCTCGTAGACAAATCTACTATGCGTGGCAACCATCGGCCAAAAAATCTCGAGACCCCAATGGCCATGGCCAGCTGAACGTACGGCGCGGCGCGGTTCGTACATTGCTAAAATGGGACTTGCATGCACGTGTGGGAGAAGCAACTCAGGTATTGCGCCCGCTGTTCCCATTGTGCTCCCAAAGACTTGTCGAATGACAACTACTCTAGACTGCCTACCCTGTGCGAGATATCCTTATTCTCCGCCTCTACTGCTATCAGTAGCACCAACGCTTCCGACTGGAGGACATCATGAGATCCAACCTCTTTCCACTCGTGGCTTGACTAGATCCAGAGCCGGAAGCCATTCTGGTCAGTTCCTACCAACCCCAAAACCTAACCTGGCGGGTAGTAACAATGACTGTGCGATGCCCGATGCTCCACCTTATAGGCAAGACCCGCGAATGCTGGAGACCGAAGCCGTCGTTCCCAGGCCTCAAAACACGGTCCACTGGCGTCAATGAGGGATGCCACTCGCAAGGCATCCGTGGGCCCGCCATTCAAAGATCGGTTTTCCCGGTGGTCGCCTTGAAATACGATCTGAAGCGGTTCTTGCGAAAAGTCGCTTGGTCTATCCGCATTAGCTTCAACCGCCAGTATGCAGAGCTCTGATCCCAAATGGCTTCCCGAGAACTACTTCGAGAAAAGGTCTGCTGTATCCGACAGTCACGGAATATCCGGAGTGCACCATGGAGGACGCACCCTGATATACCACTGGAGAATCGTCGACGCTTGAAATCGCATCCTCCGTTATCGTCGGTGGATGATCCAGCTGATAGACGCAAAAAAAGGGGGAACAACGTCGGGCATCACTCCGTGATATACAGCAGTATTACGTTCTTACTTGTCAAGGGCTAGGTCTCGAAGGGACTCTTATGAGTTGCTAATCCAAGAAACAGCAAGCACTGAGAAAAACTGATAACTAGTACTATAACTACGTTATTAGTTACTCTGAAATGCAAAAAATACACGGTAAAAGCAAGTCATCGAAACAAACTACTTGAATACTTGCCTTCGAGTTGAAGTCGACATCATCCTAAGTAGTGTATAGTAAAGGGCAGGTCCCGAGTGCAGGAGTTTATGCTCATATACCAAAACTGAGTATGACTTGGAGATTTCGCGCGTATCTGAATGATCTTAATCTCTCCAAGTGCGGCCAATGCTGCCCGCCAACTTGACCGGCCTGTTCGCCCAAGAAACGGCGCGCGCCTCAAATTCAACCTAATGATTATTAGTATTCGACTTTGATGATCTGATGATCGGAGGCTTTGCTCTTGTTTCCGGAGTCCATCACTTCGAACTCGCTCCGCCCAAAATCAACGCGTCTATCTCCAAGAACCACCTCGAGCTCGATGTCTGGAACGTTCTACTCGGGAACACTATTCGTTCCTAGGACAGAATGGGACGAACTCACCCAAGACCGCTCCGCTAAACTCAACACGCAGGTGGAAGAACACGAGAACGGACTTGGTTCGACTTCACGCCCTATTAGCATAATCGACGACGATGATGATATGGAATTCCCGGATATATACGCGCTCAAAACGGACAACAAAGACCACCATGAGGCACTGGGGACCACAATGGAATTCGACGAATTGTCTGAAGACACGCCAGCCGAGCTGACCATCGTACCCGTGCCACTTCGCCAGAACGACAAGTTTCGGCGTCTTGTTCACGCTGCGGGTTCCTCGCGCTATTACACCGTATCCCGGCTAGGGGACATAGAGCAAGTGAGGCTGAAGGACATCCTAAGGTGTGTTACCCTCCGTTAGTAGCGTATCGTTAGTTAATCTGCTCAGGCATGTACCTGCCCGCAACCAAGTCAACACACCCGCAAATACCATCGTGGATGATGCGTGTTTGCTGAACAATGGGTCGAAGTCTATAGTTCTCGCGGGTTGCAATCAGGAGGAAAAGCAATTGGTTTCGATCGCCCTTTCGTCTAATGCAGTATGTTGCTTTCGCACTTCACCCAGGATTCCATTTCACTCCATGTTGAGACTAAGAAACCCACTTTTATCGACCGACCCACGAAGCAAGGCAAGAATGCTGGCGTCAGTGCAATATTCGCCATGCCAGACGCAAACAAATTCGTGTCTGGGGGCCATGACCATCAAGTACATCTCTGGAGCGCTGCTGATGCATCTTCGTTTGCCCTGCCCAAATCACACTTGCTTCCTATGAAGCACAACTCTGCCGTTTATGCCTTCTTGACTCTCAGTGACACCAGCACGAAGATCATTTCTGGTGGCGCCGACTGCATCATTAACGTCTGCGACGTGCCCTCCACCCGGGTCGTGACAAGTTTCAAGACGAGCAACAGTATATTTAACGTACACGAAGTAGCCTCGCCATTTTGTACCCTCCTCGAAGTCGCACACCGTGACCAACAATATGAGATACGCGACTACAGGACGCCCGAGAGGCCCGTTTCGCGGTTTGGTTACGACTGCCAACAAAGCGCAGGAAGGTTCATTCGAGGTGCGTAGACTACCGTGTAATCCAATCCCAAACTCATTTCGGTGCTACAGGCGCCTCTCTGGTGAAGAGCAGCTTATTTGCGTGTGGGGACCGACAAGGTCGCGTTCGTTTATGGGACATGCGCAACACTGCTAGACCGGTGAAGCAGGTAACCTTCTTGTTTTGCGCGAGGCTGCTATGAGCACTCAAACTCAACTCAGATTGTTTGTATGAACAAGCAAAAGATAGCTCAAGTGATGTTCCATGACTCTGAGCGTCTCCTTGCATGTACCGAAGACAATCATGTTATTCTTGTCAAGTTATAACGGCCTTTGATCAAACAAGACTACTTGGGCATTGCGAACTGTGAGTGATATCATTAGAGCCCTGGACGATAGCTAACGTCGTCGTTGAAGATCAAGGCAGGCTTGCGCTCCGCTAGGTCAAGCAACATCCTACACGGCGTATCAGTCATCTGCAAACAGCTTGGACATTGAACTCGACGTACTCCGCGAAATAGCTGTTCGCCCAAGCGAACCACGGGCGGGTATAGTCAGAACTGTTGTACACGGATTGAGACTCATGGATGAGTCCAAGGCCGGCGGTGTTCTGCAGATGGTTAGAGGAGATACAGGATGTAGAATGGCTGCTCACGTTGGCGATAGTATACAGCGAGCGCAGTATCTCGTCGTCGTCGTCTGTCCCGAAGATGGAGGAAATATGGGACATTGGCCTGGCACGCATGTCAACAGGCTGATTTTCTACTTTGCCTGAACTCACCAAGGGTGCCAAGGATCGACGTGTGGACCACTGAACAACATGAGCTACATGGGAAACAATTACGCATCTGAAGCATGGAACGTACCCAACGCCGTTGAATCCTCGCCCTTTCGCAAAGTATGGGTTATTGGTGGACATGAGTAGCTCCCGAGTGGCTACATATGTAGGGTCGGTCTTATCGAGGAAACCTAGATACGGCAGCGACAGCAAAGACTATGGAATTGTGAATCGGTGGTACGAAGTCGAGAATGGAGGACGCACGGGAACGTTGGCATCATCCATCACATAGCGCGCACCGAAGCCTAGTGAACCTTAGCTTCAACAGATGTCTGGTCTCCAAGCAGACAAAACATACCGTTTGTCTCGTAGGCGAAGATATTGTCGGCGACCTTCGAAGGAAAATGAGTGGTTCATGTCACGATCCCGAATTTTACTCACCGTATGCTCCCAAATAGCATCCCTGATCCGGGTGCTCCATTCCGTAGCCTGAGCAGCAACATCCGCTGCTTGTCCAGTCGCATCCAGAATGTCCGCAAGGTGGCCCAATTCGACACTGAGCATCGCATTGGCAGGGGTGAGGAAAGCAAAGGTGCTGAGATCGTCCGAGGGCCGGTGGTGTGTTCCCACCATACCAGTGTATGCCTTGGGTTCGCCGTTTCCTTCATTAGGGACTCGAGGAGAAAGAGCGCCGTTTCCGCCAGTCCAGTTGTACCACGAGACGAACTGCGTTATGCCGTCGTCTGCGATGGAAAAAGAGCCTTGGGACTGCTCGCCGATGACACGGAATATTTGGGATATTGCGGAGAACCCTGGGGGTTATGGGTGAGTCGGAGTGGTACGTCGAAGGACATAGGGACGCACAATTGTTGTTCATGAAAGACGAGTCTTGCGTGCTGTTGTAGTAAGAACGAGACAGTTTGATGAAGCCGCATAGCGAGTCAAGCTCGTACTGCACCACTGGTTCAACAAGAGAACGGATTGGATGATAGTACTATGTGTGAGAGACTGACTTTGCACTCAAATACCGTTTGGTTGTCGATTGGGCTTTCAACAAAGTTGGCGGATGACAATCGAGATGTTGGTAGACCTACGGATTCACAGTGACACCATCCGCCCAGTCGTTGTGGCTGGGCTCAAGCCCGCTCTCGGGGGGAGGTTGGAAAGCGCCGCCTGTTTAATACGTCAGAAACACTCGAAAGGTTGCATGGATTTGGGACACAGACAGTACGGATATTCAGACACATATCGGGCCTCGTTATTAATGACGGCTTTCACAAGGGATGCAAGTTCTGCATCCTGCCCTAGCAAATTATGATAATGTGCAAACTGTTATCCAAAATTGAGCTATGGCCAACCCGAATTGAAATAAGGGCATTTACCTGGTTTGCCGTGTCCCTCAGCCATTGGGCTCTACGCAGACAGTGTGAGCTTTAACATATGGGTGTCAATGGCACGAACGTAATATCCTAGCCAGAGTCTTAGTGAAGTTCTGAACGACAATGGAAAATGCGCACCCCCGTTATAATGAAGGCGATGTTTTCCGTCTACATCGTCAATGAGCTTAACTCAGTTTGTACACGACAACCAGGTGCCTTCACTAACCGAGTTGAAGTAGCGCACGGTCGTATCTATACCTTCCAGTTAGCAGACTGCATTGGAAGTAAACAAACAGGTATCACCGAGAGTATTAGGAAACGCGTTCTCAAAGAGACGCGCGATGTCGGGGTCCTTGAGGCGCGCTTTCATGTCGTCAATGACTTGCTATAAAGTGGTGTCAACCCGACGGGGTTAATGGACTAGCAACGAAGGATGTATACTTCCACAGCCGTACTGTTGAAAGTACGACATGCAGGATCAGGTCGCATATAAGGCAGAGACAATGGCCCCGCTGAAAGCTCTCCATGAGGTGCCTATTATCCACTTCAGCCATTGTCTTTCTCGCAAAGGTTCGACATACCTGCGCATAGGTGGTGTAGTCTGGACAAGATTGCGCCTGGACAGCAAATGCTGAACTTAATCCAGCCACACCGAGCAAAGCGCTCTTCGCATTAAGCCAGTTCGGCATTTGATACCAGATGTTGCAAAATTCGAACAAAGCGGTCTGGGGAAAAGCCAACATGTTCCAATTTCTTTTGGGTTTTAAAGGATTTCCGGGGCCCGCGTGCGACGAGTCCAGGTGACTGATGCTCTCGGAAAGAGCGTGGTCACAGTGTTAGATTCGCGTGCCGTCTAATGCCGTGTTCGTGCTGGATTTCATTATAAGGAGCAGTCGGACGGTCTTTTAGAGTAAGCAGTGCAGAGTATAAAAGCCCAGACTTCGTTACTTGGCTAGGAAGAAATGGGCAAGGCCCTCATAGGCACCAGGGAGTTACTTGGAAATGAATCGGTTAGAAACAAAATTGATCCTGGCCACTGAGGCGTTCACTTCAAGGCATCGACAAACAAGGTTGACTGGCTTGCATTGATACAGCAACACATAAGTACTGTAGCTACAGTAAGAGTACTAGTACATTCTTTCAATTTCATTTTCTTGATACGCTCAGTCCATATCAACAACACAGCGAATGCAGTCGCCAGCCTGTGGACCACATTGTCAATGGAATAGTTAGTGAACACGGAGAAGTAACGTACGTGCATGTCGTGGAAGCCCTTGTTGATCTCCGCGAATGGTCGTTTGTGAGTAACATATTCGTCAATCTTGACCTTGCCGTTGAGGTAGTCTGCAAACCCATCAGAATCATTGCACACACAAGTTGATTCAGCATACCCTCGACGAGTCCAGGGATCTCGGTGCGACCTTTGACGCCTCCGAAAGCGCTGCCACGCCAAGTGCGGCCAGTAACAAGCTGGAAGGGGCGGGTCGAAATCTCTTGGCCAGCAGCAGCGACACCAATGACTGTGGATATACCCCAGCCCTTATGACAAGCTTCGAGTGCTGCCCTCATCACTTGGACCTACAAGCAATGAGCCATGTAGTTTTGTTTATACCAGATCGTTCATACATTGCCAGTGCAGTCGAAGGTGTAGTCGAGACCACCATCGGTGATTTCAACGAGATGATCCTGAATGCGCTTGCCCTCGGGGAGCTTGGTAGGGTTGACGAAGTCGGTAGCGCCAAACTTGGTGGCCCAGCTCTCTTTGCCGTCGTTGGTGTCGATGGCAATGATACGGGTAGCGCCAACAAGCTGGGAAGTGGTAATGACACCTAAACCGATGGCACCCACACCGAAGACGGCTACCGTGGAACCCTCTGCACACAAGGTTAGGCAAAGAAACGCAAGTGGAATATGGACACACTAATTCCAGGCTGCTTCACGACGGAGCCCCATGCCGTGGTGATACCACAGCCGAGGAGGCAAACACGGTCAAGTCGCGCTTGCTTATCGACTGCGACGACAGAGACGTCAGCGACGACGGTGTACTCGGAGAAGGTGGATGTGCCCATGAAATGATGGATTTTTTGGCCCTTGCAGGTGAAGCGACTGGTACTGTCTGTCATGAGTCCTGCGCCCTGGGTAGTACGGACTAGACCAAGTCAATAACAGCATGCTACCAAGCCAATCTAGTCGACAGACCTTTGCCACAGAGATTCGTCTTCCCGCTCTTGCAGAACTTGCACTCGCGGCACTCTATGATGGATTGTGGGTTGTGATGGAATTGGGGAGGGATGTAAACGCACCAGCGGTGTAGAGTGGAATGACATGGTCGCCGACTGCGACACTGGTGACGCCGTCTCCGATGGATTCAACCTTATCGCGACAGGATCAGATGAGAGGCAATAACATCCATGAAATCTCCGTACGACACCGCCGCCCTCGTGGCCCAGGATAACGGGGAATAGGCCCTGGGGAACAATACTGGTCAATCGCGAATGTCAATGATAAATCGATTTCTGGAACGCACCTCTGGGTCCTTGCCGCTGCGAGTGTACTCATCGGTGTGGCAGATACCTTGGATAATGTTGAGTAAACCATCTGCAGGCGAAGATAAGACGCACCGGTGTGTAGGATGCGAATGCGAACTTCGTTTGCTTTAGGCGGCTCGACCTCGATGTCCTCAATCTGCAGCTCCTCTCCAGCAGCCCAGCAGACTGCGGCTTTGCATTTAATAACTTGTCCAGCGGTGGCAGACATGACAGAGCGGAAGTAAGGTCGATTGGCAAGAGTCGGTAGGTATTTATTCGTCACGATTATTGCATCACCTGCTCTTTCGGCTCAAAGTTGTTGTGCTTCCCCGATATCCTGCGCTTGACCACAAGTCAGAAATCCACAATCGAAAGGGTCAGTCGGATGACAGAACAAGGAAGCTACAGTTTACAACTTTGACCCGTGTCTATCATGGGGGACCCGATAGCGCTCGACGATTCAATTGGCGACTGAGATTTCCAAGTCACACGCTTTCATCCGTCGAGCTAATGTACATCCTGTGCGATACATTTTGCAGCCTGACAAGTCAAATGGCCCCCCGTGGCGCTCCAGGCAGTCGAGGAGCAAGTTCCTTCGCCTGAGCCGCCTGACGCTTCCTGCGGTGTTCATCTTGCCTCACTACCAATGTCATTAGACACCTCAACATCGTCCAGAACATGAACTCACTGGTAAAGTAATCTCGATGTAGCGAATACTTTTGATGGGTCGCAGATGGCGTCTGCGAGGGAGAGGGAGACGTTGGCGTTGGTGTTGGCGACTTGGTTTTCGCGGTTTCCTCGTCTTTCTTCCCTTCCTCCTTTCCCTCACTTTCTTTGGCTCGCTTCTTCTCTTCCTCCTTCTCCTTCTTTCGCTGTTGCTTCTCCTCATACTCCGCCTTTACCCTCGCAATTTCATCAGCACTGACAGCCGGTTTGGCTTGCTCGTCTTGTATTTGCGTAGCAAAACCGCGGTCCTTCAAGTGACTTTCACAGCTGTATATGAAATCGACAGTGTTGACAGTGGCCAGAACTACCGGGGTTGGTTTGTGGCAGACATAGCACGGTCTGGCAGTTGCTGCCGTCTGCAGTTAGCTCGATGAGTTGTTGAATTGGCCTTGAGGGCGGCATACCCGCTTATAGTAGACGTTCGTGAAGGACATCGTGGTCGATGGGCAAACGGCGGAACTCCGGCCCGTGTTTGATCACCGCCTCCCGCGCTTTGTGCTGACACATATGGCAAGAACCAACTTGGCATTCCTTTCTGGGATACATTGATGGAATCTTTGTACAAATTACCAAGCAGTAGAAAAATACATAAGTTACAGACATTCAGATGCAAACGACAACAAAAAGCAAAATTCACCAACTGGACAACATCAACTGCGCGCTCTCCTGATTTACTGTCAGCTTGATTATGGAAGACGATGAGAACGACACATACCTTGAGCCTACTCAAACGGTGCACTAGCGCGACATTGAGCATCGTCTTCAACTTTCGTTTCACCTCTGCCTTATTCTGCACAAATGTCCAAGAACCAGAGCATTTACACCATCTCCCAAGCCCCACACCTCCACCCCCAGCCTCCTGGATTTGTTTGCACCGATCGCATCTCAAATCTTGCGTCGCCCAGGCCTGCTCCATCCTCCACAACATTTTCAAGAGCGTGAACTCAATCGCCGTTTTGTCATACTCGCCCCCACACTGTAAACATGCCCATCGCTGCTTTCCCGGCGCATCTAGTTGATTGGGTAACAAGTGCGGGTCTCGACAAAAGTCGAAATCGCGAATGGCCTCGCAATGGTTGCAAGGTACCGTCCGCAATACCAAGGGCTCGCATGGATTCCGGAATATGGCCTCTTGTGCAAACTCTTTCACCCCGATGAGTTCCAAGACTGTCCGCTTCAGCAGCCCAACCTCAACGGAGAACTCCTTCGCCAACCCAAAGACGGCTGTCGCAGACTTGACCCATTCAAGCAGCGGTTGGTGGAATGTCAAATGCGAGCCGGGCAGAGTAGGGAACTCGAACGTCGAGCGTGCCGCATCGTCGTCACTCATCATCACATCTCGATACCGCGAGTCCAGATTTCCCACCATCTTGAGCATCTTCCGCGTCAACTTGTGAGTGAAGAAGGCTTGGATAACCTCTCTTTCCTGTCTTTGCGTCTCATCGGGCTGCATGCCTCCTCCCTCGTTGAGCGTCAAGGTCTTCAGCGGGACACGGACTTCCTGGTTGGCCTTTTGCCGGATTCGATACATTTCCGCTAAGAAGAACTGCACAATTGCAGCGAAGTCTCTTTGAATCGCAGGAGGGAGGAAGGTTTTGATGTTCCAATGCATATCAATGGTGAGCTCTTCTGGCGCTTCGGCAGCCTCTGCGTCCTCGCAAACAACGGCCGCCCAATTCGCACTGTCCATGAGGATGTAATAATCAAAGTAACGCTCTGTGTCCAGGTAGACGTGTTGAAAGAGCTCATGCGATGTGACGGCAATGTTGATGTAGTTTGCGTATGCGTGAGCTGTACCTGGCGGTTTCGAAGTCGAGAGGAAGATGCGACTGAAATCGGCGTAGATGATCTGAGAACCCAGACGTCGGAATTCGGCCAGTAGTTGAATGAACGTCTTGCGCATGAGGCCGTGTACGAATCGATGGAAAGCGGGGTCGTACATCTGACTGACACTTGAACTGATCCAGCGCCAGAAATGTTCTGTTGCAACACCGGATTCGCGTATCTCACCGTAGGTATCGAGTAGCCACGTCTTGACCATGCTCCGCATAATACTGAACGCCTGCGTGGATATTTGGGCTTCACCCATCGTCAGATCTCGTCCTCCCCCTCCCTCGCCATTCTTGTTGTATTCGTCCAATGTCCGAGACACTGAATCAAACGCAGTTGTCCCACCGCTCCCCTCAAGTTCGTTGACAATGGTAGAGTGGATGACCGAATTGACAGCCAAATTCCGCACAGACACCTCCAGACAAACATTTGTATAAATCCCAGGCGACTGGAATTCCGTCGTTGGGAGGTCCTCCGCATATCTTCTGTCCTGCTCCCAACCACCCAAATCTGGTTCCTCCCCAGGTGACCACCAAAGGACGATATCGTTTTGGATAAGTCGGCGCGCGAAACAGACGTCGGCAATCAGCAAGGGTTGGTCGCCTTCAAGGTGGCCAATGGGAATATCGTAGTAGTCCGCCAACCCTTTCGTCCGGTCCATCCAAGCGCCAAGTCCCAGATAGCGCGAAAGCATCTTCTGCACGACGTTGTTCTGCCACGGGAATACGTCAAGGCTGTGCGATGAGCGAGCCTTGGTCATTGAGAAGACGGGGAACTTGGCGAGCTTCGGCACTAAGCGATCGAAGTATGACTGGTCTTTGCTGGACGATATCACGACGGTGTAAGATTTGTCCTCCATTATCCCAAGTTCGCGGGAAACAGCCTTCAGAGCGGTGGAGTCGGACGCATGGTAGACAATGTTTGTGGTGATGCTGTCAGGGTAGGAGACCGAATCGTTCGTGCCGAACCTCTCTTCACGTTTCTGCTTCAGCTCGAGATACATTTGCTCGATGCGTGTGATGGGCTGACGGCGAGTTGCCGGATCTACAACATGAAGCTTGACATCGCCAGTCGGCATGAAGACAGCAAATACATGAAGTGCCCCATTAGCTGCACAGGCGTGATAGAGGAAGATGTACTTCAAATCAAATCCTTGGAGATATTTGTGTTTTGAAGACCCCAAACTCGCAGAATCGAGCTGATCCAAATCAAAGCCGACGGTTTGACCGCGATTGAGGGTCATTCCTGCGTCCTCAGCCATGCAGGATTTACCCAATGCGATGATACCGCGAACGACAAGAGGGACCTACAGCACGTTAGTAACAAAGGTATCGAAAAATCATCGCTGATTTACCTGCTTCTCATAAATGCCATCGACTTCAGGATTGTTGGCCAGTTCGATGAAATGCTCGTGTAGCGCTTGATATGTTTCCTCACGCAGTGTTAGCTTGAAGAGATTAGGCGCAGGCATATCTCGAGGCAAAGATTTTGTAACATGTTCGACGGAGTACAAGTCTTTCCTAAAGACGTCCGCTTTAGGCGAGCGCAGATGGACGTACATCTCCCGAGGAATGCGCAGCGGCACGGACAGTATGCTTCCCTCTACCGAGAGCCACATAACGAAGCGACCGGGGATCTTGCTCTCGCGAATCTGCAAAATATCCCATCGTCGCGTGGTGCGAACCTTGACGCCGCGGAACATGGAAGGAACCACCGTAGAGTTTGCAGATGAAGACCCTGGCTCATCCGACCAACGAGATGTGAGCCGTTGTTTCCATCGAGGGCGCATCGCTTTCAACCAAGCCGAATAGTCATAGTTGGGATCGGGGACTTCGGTCACAGTTGCAGCTTGTTCAGCCTGTGGCTGCGGTCGCGGTTTGCGCTTGGTAACGGTAATCCGTATACGTCCATCCTGTGGCTTCGAACCCTCAGCGACCATATCCTCCATATCCATACCCAAATCCAATTGACTCTGCGTTTGCGTCTGCGTATCCTGGCTGTCTTCATACGCTCCAACACGGAAGAAGTCGGTCAGCTTATTTTGCTTGAACTTGTCGACCTGGCCAGCAACGCGCCGATGCAACCAGTCGGGGTGCTTGATCCTAGGAACAGGATTGGGCACTTTTTGCATTGCAGCGGGAATAGTGATGAGCTTTTGGATCACCGACCCAAGACGGTCGATGTAATAGTCCCAATCCAGAATGGAACGAAGGTCGAAGGTAGTCAGGCTGTTGTCTTTAAGCCACTTGCGAAGATACGCTTGTTTGATGCTATCCTCCGCAGAGAAAATCGCAACGGGAACGGCGCGTTCTGTGACGGGTGCGCCAACGGGTTTCTGTGAAATAATGAACTTGCAAGCCAAGCCTTTGTCCTTCACCATCTGGTCGCCCAGAAATTCTGCCAACCGCTTCGCCGTGCTGATAGATGTAGACTTCTGGCCTGCGTACTCCGCCAGAGTTCGCGACATGCTACGATTCTCGGCAATGAGCTCGACGAGCTCCTCATCGTCCAAAGTTTCCGCCTTGCTGAATAAGATATCCAACCACTGATCCGCCACCTCAGCGACAGCACTGTAACACTCCTCCGTAGTGGAACCAAGTAGAAAGCGCTCGAAGAGTTGCTGCTGAAAGATCTTGATGAGTGACAACTCGCCACGACGCTTCACCTCGAAACCTTTGAGCTCGGCCAGTGACCCGTCCTCGTTGAATACAGCATAACGCTTCTTCAACAGCTTGTCCTCCTCTTTGGATGAGGGTAGGATCATAGCTTTGTAGGGCCCATCCAATTCAAAAAAGATGGAGTTTTCGCTATGGATCTCGTAGTGGCCAGTTTCGGGGTTGAGGTCGTGATACTGGTGATTTGTATACTGCGCGTGAACGAGGTGATTGAGCATAGTACAGGGATACGAGAACGCGATAGATTTGCCGTCCTTTAGTTTGAACTTGAAATCCTCAGGGAACACGCCGGGCAGCATGCACCAGATACCATCTGTGTCCAGTTCCAGAGGGCGTCCAATTTGCTCGACAAGTTGGCGCGCCATCTGGATGATCTTAGCGCCCGTCAAACAAGTAATGCCCGCCATTTCCATCGAATGCCAGCGGGCACCCTTCCTCATCACGTAACCGTAGAAGGAGTTCAGGATACACTTGTGCGCTAGCTGCAACGAGTCGTATATGACGATCATCTTCCGCGCTTCGTCCACCTCTGTAATCGTCCTGCTCTCCGCAACGAAAGTATCCAACTTCTTCTTCCAGGTCTTGTGCAAGCCCTTGTACTCGTAGCGTCGATCACGGAAGCGCCTAACGGTGTCGACATAGAACGGATTTTCTCGTTGGCAAACAATCGATTCACGCGTCTCGATTTTCGTATCTTTGGTTTTCTTGTAAACCTTTCTCGAATAATCACCCAGCCGTTTATGAAGCATAGCAGTCTGTTCGGCTTCTGTGAGATCATTGAAAGACCTGGGTAGTCCTCCAGTGCGCTTCGGCGGGAAGGATTCCAAGTTGAGGGCATGCCGAATCATGTTGTACTCGTCGCGCTGTGCTGGGAAGTATTCACCGCGCCATGCCCATTCCAAGCGCCTATCGCACGTCTTCTTGGGCCTGTTGTAATCACAGACAGCACAAACAGCTTCGTCAACCATAGAGTCCGGTTGGAGACGGTTGGATAACATGATATTGGGATACATGGCGGCGACATCCAGATGATAGATGAGTGGTTTGTCCGTCCGTCTTGGGTTGTCACGCATTACTTCGAGAGCAGCTTGGATTGCGCTCTTGACCTCGTCGTAGTTATTAACGTCTTCAAGGTTTGCTTTGGACTCGTCAACGATACAGAATCTGAGGGCGGCGTCGAGGTCGTCAATCAGCTGAGAAGCAATGAGAATATGACCATAGGCATTAGCAAGTGACCAACCTCTTGGACAGCCGACGGAGTGATCTTGAAGTCCGTTTCAATATCAGAACGAAAGACGCCTGCTTCGAGGGCCTCGACGTGTCCTCCTACATACGTCTCGCTGGAGAGCAGATGTCCTTCATACATATGTCCGTGCGCTTCATCGTGGCGATTTGGCATAATGATCTTGCCTCTATACGCTTCCACCTACTCTTGATTAGAGCAGGAACGTAAAAACTAGGTGGCACACACACCATGAGAAGGGTTTCACAGAGCGTGCCCGTGCCTTTGCGCAACACCTCATCCGGGCACAATGGAATGATGTTACACAGCGAGAAGATGAACGGATGGACGTATTTCATGTAGAGGTAGTATGTCGCTACGGCATCGGAGACGGAGTACTGAGCAAGTGTCTGAGGCTGTTCCATGGCGTATCTGCTCTTGGCTCAGTAAATTGACATTTGAAAGAATGACACTCACGGAGTCATGAGCTCTGGGTCCAACTCAAGGGGCTCGTAACCCAGCTTGTTCTTTGTCACTGCCTTCAAGCCCTGACTGCCCTGGGGAAGGTAGGAGTCACGCTTGACCCAGCGGAATGCATCCATGTGTGCACAGGTGCGACTCTTGTATTCGTCTTCCATGTCTTTGGCAAATCCAGTCTCGAGGAACATGTCCATGCCATTGATTTTGGCGCGCGCATCCAGAAAAGGGAAATCGAAAAAGTCTCCGTTGAAAGTTGATATAACAGTTGGCTTGACTTCTCGTATGTGAGAAAAGAACCGGGAAATGGTTGCAGCCTTTTGGACGGTCAACACTTGAGCATTGAGCAGACAAAATGCTAACCTCATCCTTCTCGTTGAAGACCACGAATGGTCCAGGATAATCATCGCGCGGGGTATACTCGAAGTCGTCAATGTCCTCTGAAATGATCTCGCGGTTGGTGATGAGGTATCCCTGGCCGTCAATCATGTACGAAATCATCATGACCTGGTCAATAGCCTGGTCAGGAAACTTGAGAGGTGCCTTCGTCGTCTCGATATCGAACGCCATAACCACTGGATCCGCACGCTTTACACGCTCCGCCATCTGTACGAACTTCGGCTGGCCCTCGCTCCACGTGACGGCGTACCAAAGCCCAACGCGGATTTCCTCGTCAATGGCGACGCGAAGATAATATGGCACATCGTACTCGCGCACGTCAATGATGCTTTCTCTTGGATCGATATCGCGTCCACTGCCCGCGCCTCCGCGTCCACCGCCAAATTCACCTTCCAGCTCAATATCCATGCTTGCTCCGCCGTTCAAGTTCCCGCTCGCTGTTGCGCTGACCACCTCCGCATATGCATCCACCGCGCTGCGATTCGCACTGTTCTCCAAAGCCAATGGCACAATTTCGCGACGCACAGAAAGAAGGTCGTTGACATTGCGGAAACATAGTTTGATGTACAGGCGTTGGTGGCCCATGAGGTGATTTGGCATCTTCAAGTCCTCCTTGCGTTCGCGCACAACGCGCGAGATGAGGCCTTCATACTTCTTCACAAGCCATTCTTCAATAGTGGATTCAGTTCCAGCCTGGAATTGTTCAAGGAAATGATTTTGCAGATAAATAGCCACGCACCTTGCAGGCAATGTAGAAGTACGCTTCATGCGCCAACGTTGCCTTGAACATTGAGCCATCGTCTTGGATAAAGTAGTAGTCCACAGCAGCCTTCCCTGTTGGCCATTCAGGATCTTTGAGCGTCGTCTATTGTCTCTGAGCCGCAGAACAAATTCCAGGGAAGTGAGGACGTACGGGACGCATGTTAATTAACCAGCCTTCCTTGCGTGCTCCCTCTTCGACACGCGCAAATCCTAGTTTCTCGTCGACCTCGTCTTCAACCTTGATTCTCTCGAAACGTTCTGCAAGCGCTGTTCCGTCGTCTTCGCGTCTTGGTGCAGGTCCACCGCCCCTTCCACCGCCTCTGCCACCACGACCTCGACCCCGCCAGCCTCCTCGAAAATTTGATCGGCCTCCACGGGAGGAGTTAAGTCCAAATGCTCCGCGACCTGAGCCTCTGGCCATGGTCGGTTGATGGAGAAGACACACCGCGCGAAATGCATTACATTGTGACTGGAATCACATGATGTGACGAGACGCGTCAATTTGCAAACTCAGTCTCCCAGTCTGAGTGTACTACTGTACGGTGTTGCACTCGAAACTTGTCAAGCTGACTGAGCCTAGAAATTGGAAGGGTGATAGCTGTGAATATACAGTGTAAAGATACATGGTAGTGCTAGTTTAGTAATGTGATGCTACAAAGTCGATAATTCTACACAACTTCCTTCGATGGGTAGTCGACAAATTGGTGACGATTAACTGTCATTTCCACCGCCATCCGTGTCGACCCAATCGTATCAGAGCTGTCTGGCACTTCCGATTTTGCCTGCATCATATACGAGTTGCGGACCTATGGCAGATATCAGTCCTCACCTTGCGACAAAGATGAAAAGGCCATACCTCGTTCAATTTGTGTGGCCCAAGGCGGGCCGTATTGTACGTGTTGTTGGATCCAGCACCGACACCACCACTGGTGGTGGAGATTCCCTTGCCTCCACCGCGAGAGTTCATACTTGACACAAGACTGCAGGCGTACAATTTTGCTAGTGGGAAGTTGAAGATCAAATGGCTGGTCCAATATCAGCGTGCAAGGCAAAAATCTGCGTCTACAACTCACATCCCAGTGGGCTAGAAAAGATCGTGAGTTTGTAATGACACTTGAAGCTAGGGCACTTACAATGGCCAGGAACGTAACCAAATCAATCAGCGCGCAAACCGAGGTAATCAGGCCAGTCTGCACGGTGACTTGCAGCAGCCTCGTTAGGTGCGAACAAATAAGAGGACAAGAAACGCACGCCGTATAATCTTGTCAACGATATCGTCTGACTGTTGGAAGCCAGTCTTCTTCTTTTTCTATGGTGCAAGGTCAAGGACAATCATAGCAGGCCACCGTCGAAGACACATGCCCTAAAACGGCTCCTCAGTCCCATGATATAAGAGTATGGATGGATGGCTTACAGGTGTAGAACGAGAATAGCGGTGATGAGAATGTCGCAAACCGATTCTGACGCAAGCCATAAGATGACCACAGACTAACAAACGAATATTAAACCAGCAGAAAAAACAACACGCTACGCACCTGGAAGCTTTGGAATTCCGTGAAGACAGGATGAATTGCCGCTGCTTCGATGGCAGTGGCAAGCGCGCCGACTAAGATGATGAGGTTCAGTTTCACCGTTACAGGAGAAAGATCTTCAGTCACCAAGGCCGAGGATAGCGAGCACAAAGACCGGTCCAGCGAGCCAGTAGCCGCCAGTCAGGACTTTGATGCGCCATCCGAAGAATATCTGCACTAACGTTGCAATGATGCCCTAATGGATGTTTAGCGAGTACCGAGCAGGGGTGACCATTCAGCTCACAGTGAGCGCGGGATCTACAGGTCGGCATTAGAGATCTATCGACCGTAGGAGGAGGAAACAGCATACCAGTCGCGAATACTGCGGGATGCATATAATGTGAGTGATGTAGACAGAACAATGACTTAGGGACGCACCCCATGTAGCCTTTGCTAAATATGCAGTATCGCCTTTCGAGAGGTTAGAATCCAAGTCTGGAGCGAAGAGTGTAGCACCAACCATAGTGCGCCACGAAGCACTCATAGAGATACGCAAAATCAAAGGCGGTGTTGGCGGTATCCAGGGAAAAGAGAAGGATGACGAAGAGCTTCATCCATTTGTTATCCCTGTCGTAGGCGATGTAATGAGGACAGATGGAGAGCAGGACGAGCAGCGACGACGAACTGTTTGTACGTTGCAAAATAGACGTATGTCTGCATGATCATGATGCCGTATAGAATGAGATTGAAGGCTAGGAATACATTGAACTCTGAGCGTGGGTCTAGAAAAATGTACGAACCAAAGCCGATGAACATAGGACCATGGCTAATGGCGGTCGCGGTGAGCTAAGGGCGCCAGGCGTTGTTGCCAGACTCACGCTATGCTTGCCACTTGCGGCGGGGTGAGAGGCGGCGGGGCAGAGAGCGGGGTGTCCATTGTGGTAGTGGTAGTGGTTGAGGGGAGAAAGGCGACGCAGGATTCAGCTCTGGCGTGGCAGGATTTATACGATCGCCAATTTGGCAGGCGAGACCTTTGGCGCGCGAGAGGCATCGTCTTCGAATGGGGCTGAAATACTTGTGCGACCAACGGTGAAGGTGATTATAAGGTGAGTCCCACTCGCAAGGGCCAGCTTTTATTACGAAGCCATCAGGTCGAGATGCAAAGTACGATTGGAATCCTGGCAGCCGTAGTAAGTGGTGCGCACTGCTGAGCGGAGGATCATTGATTCATGAGGACAAGCTGAGCAGCCGACTAGATAGACAAGACCAGACATTTGTTTGAATTCACTATAGGTGAGGTGAGGATTCCCATGTCATTCATTCGCATATTTGACAGTTCCACAAGTCAAGATGTAGCAAGAGCCCAAAAAAATCGAGAGTGATTGAAGCAAAGCTCTTGAGGTGGCAGGTCGGACTAAGATGTATAATTCCGCCTGAGTTTACCAAATTTATTCCGCTGCAAAGTCAAGGTATCAGCCAACCAGTTTAAGCTCGATACTCGCGAGTCGCAGGGGTGGTCGTCCGGAATGAAGAGCCACGGCCGATCACCGATGGCCGCTTATCTTATCTCCGCTACTGTCCCAATAGCTTCCACCTCCAACGTCCAGACCCATCTTAATTGCACTCAACCATGAGCGCAAACGCCGCCGTACGAAGGCAGGAGGACGCGGACCGAGCATACGACATACAAATGACCGCTGGACTCAAGGCTAGTTTCGATACATGTATATCTACTTGCGAGTGCTGAACGGGTCTCAGATGGGAGGGCGCGCAACAGCTGGGGGCATCGGCCTTGCAATAATCGCACACTACGCATGGCCAGCGTTCCGGTGCGCTTGCATTCACCCTTGACCTATGAGATTGTCCAACTGATGGGACTCTCCAGACGCCAAACGCTGCCGTTCAAGGCATTCCTCGTATGCGGCTGTATGTCCTCCTCTCTTTCCATATCTCCCACATTGAAGGCCAAGCAGTCGCCGTGAGCGGCGTTGTCTTCGGAGCAGAAGGTGCCCTTCTGGAATACGAATCCGTGCGTCGGGCAGAGGAGAACAACGTCCGGCGACAAGCCCGCATCGAACTTGGGAGGCAGGGCATTATACCCACCGAATCCGAGATAGCTCGATGGCGCAGTGCAAAAGAGCAGGCAGATCTCCGCAACGCTTGAGCCGTAGTATACTATCTATTCATCACTCTGCGGAAGCATTGTTAACGTTTACTAGTATTGAAAATGCAGAGTCCATTGCTTGAAGTACGCGGTACATAAAAGCGTAAATTATATGTGTAGTTGTGCGTGATGTATGAAGGACAACGATTGCTTGCGTGCGACATTGACAAGGATAGTTCCAAACGTTACGAGAAGCGTGAGTGCGATGTATCTAACGGCTGCCTAGTAGCTAGTACCGATAAAGTTCGTGAGATGAGTCCAATGCGTTAGGACCAGCCTGCTCCCCCGTATACTGGTTGCTGGGGAGGCGGCGCACCGAGTGGCGGCGCCCAGTAGCCCTCTGGCCCCATTTGAGGGGGGCGTGGGGGTGGGCCGGGCGTGTAGTTGTGCGGTGACGAGGATGGATCATGTATTTGTCCTTGCGAGGCCACGCGAGGCAATCCTAGATGAGACGGTGGCTGAGGAAGTGGATGATGACCGTTCGTTGCAGCTTGTGGAGGCATTGGTAGAGCACCACGCGACCCGTTCGAGGGAGGTTGCGGTAGGCTTGCTCGTCGCCGAGATGCATGTGGATCATAAGGCGACGGTGGGGGCGGGACAGGCAGTGCATGGCTGGTGATCGTGGAGAAATTCGGTGGTGGCGGAGGGGGCTGTAGTACTCCAGAGTTCGACAAGACCAGGTCACCCTGAGACAGTGAATGCGAGTGAGGTGGCAAGGGGGATCTCGGCGGCGAGCCACCTTGCTGTCCTGAATAGGCTGTAGGGAACAAAACACTACTACCACCCCCATAGGGAGGGGTGCCAACATTAGGGTGAGGGATTGGCGGTGGGTATGTCGGGCCCGTAGCCTTAGCTGGCTGGGGAAGCGGCCTCGAGCTTCCAGGACCATGACTGGAGTTCAGAGATGCCGAAGATGACATGTTCGGTTCGTTAGGTGGACTAGGCGTCGTTGCATATCCTCTGTACTGCTGGGGTGGCGCGTACTGTTGAGGTGCTGGGGGCTGGTATTGAGCGTAAGGATAATGCTGGTAGGGCATTGACGAAGAAGTCGGCATTTGAACTGGGGCAGGTGTATGTATGGGCATCGGTGCCTGTGAAAACACTGGAGCAAGCGAGGGCATTGACATAGAGGGCAGTGGTGGGTGCTGGGATTGAAGGGACGCAGGTTGAGATTGGATTGGAGTTTGCGATGGCATGGGCGTGTATCTCCCTGCGGCAGCACCGTAAGATGTCCATGAGCTGAATCCGGAGGGTTCAGAAGGGTGAGTCGACATTGGCCGGGCCGGATTGAGAGGCATGAATCCAGAGGAAGAGGCTGGGACGCTGTAACGAGGACGCTGGGTCAATTTACCAATGCTAGGGACTGGTGTTGCAGACACGGGAGGATGCTGGCCGTACGTAGATAGTCTTGAACTGTACGACGCTCCGTCGGATTCGTAGCCTTGGGGGTCGGGTGGGAGCGACGCCGCGTGCCTGGGTTCGTACGCTGGATCTCCTGCGAAATGCTGCCCGTTCAATGGCTGGAAGGGGGTCAGCAGCGGTCGCGTAATTTACGTGCACATACGTACAGGAAAGCTTTCCCTTCGAGAGTGCTGGGATGACAACGAGAGACGGCTTGTAGCGCTCGCCAATGGGTCGTATGGAGGATTATATAGCTCTGGCATTGGCCCTGAAGGATTGCGCATTGCGTTGGGACGAAAATCTCCAGGGTGTCGATGGGGTGTTGACACAGTCCTAGACTCTCTGGGCTTCTTACTCTCGCCAATGAAGTCGCCAGGCCCAGCATAATCTGGTCGTTGTTGCATTGTATTGACTTGTGATTTCTTGGGTGGCGGCTCCTCCTACGCAGAAATGAGTATACGGGTTCACGAATGCAGTTAACGCACGTTGGAGTAAAACGTCAACTCAAGGTAAACTTTGCCAGCAAACTTTTCCTTGTGTGAGAGATGGTGCCATTCTTGGATCTGCTTTCAGCCAAGTTCAAGGTGCTAACGAGTGGCTCACCATCTTGTTCACCCTTTGTCAATACCGTAGTGAGATCCACCATTGTTTCCCCTATGAGTTCTGGATCACGCGCGTCGTCTGCCCAACACGCCAACTTCATAACCCGTTTCGACCGCGAAGACTTGGGGGTTTTGAGCGGAGCCGACTTTGACAGTACGCCGTCTTTTGGCGGCGGCGATGGCGCGCGAGATTCATCCGCAGTTCGCGCCAGCTCATCCTCTATGTCCTCGAACACCGGGAAACGAATTTCCTCGTCCCATTCTGGGTGTTGGCCACCACGCTTGATAGTCTTCGTCCGGCCTTTGCGACCTTCGAATTCGACAGCGCAGTACGGGTCCTGTTTTCCTATGTGTCTTTTATTTGGAAGATGGTTCTGTGGTCATTCTGAGCTACGCGGGCAACAGGAGGTCAGCGCGGGCGACGTACTGCCTTGTCGATGACAATAATGAGTGTTCCGATTTCCCTCGGATTATTGGACATGATTACAGAAAGCAAATACAGGGAAGGAGAATACAAGAATGACTGGTAGTGGTGGTGGTGGTGGTTGACGTGAAACCCCAGAGTGCGATCGTTCCCAAACAGGGAGCTGTGGCCAGCGCCACGGCTTCAGCTGGCCTACGACGCGGCGGGTCACGTACGCAACATGGTAACGCGCACGACGGCGGACGTAGATTTGCGACACTCAAATCTTGATATTCAGGCAATACCCTCATTGTCGTGATCCTGAAAGATTCACATCGCACAAGATGCCTTGAACTACTAGGAAAGCGTTGACTCTACTATCTCTTTCAGATGTTACAGCCAATCAAGATTACCTTCACGGCTACTACAGGAATCGAATATCTTTCAGCAATGAATCAATGTTGGGTTAGGCACTGCAGCAGCCTCGTAGAAAGTGCGAAGTCCAGTGGCACATGCAATCACCCCGATAAAAGCTACAATTTAAAACTCATCGCCTTGTCCAGGGAAATACCTCAAGACACGACATACAAAGTGTTTTTTTTAGCAATTTAATGCCAGCTAGAATCACCCCCCCCCCCTCTGTTCCAAGCGTAGAAACTACCCTGTACGCGAACCACAGACCAGGACCCACCCAGGACCACTAAGTTCGCACCGTTGATCGGTGATGGCGCACATACCAGTGTTGCTTAGCCTCTTTTGCGACGTACCATCGAATCTATTCGCACCCAAATTCATCGTTGAACGTGTTCGTAACCGCTGCTCACCAAGTCGCCTCCAATCGTTGTGCATATCAGGTAGTATACCAGAGCCAAGCATGCAAGTGCCCGGAAAGTGCTTACCCTCGTATTTGAAATTACTCCGTGCGCGTGAGTGTTCGGTCCTTCGTTTTCCACACTGTATTGTGTAAGCTCAATGCCCTATGGCATCTACGCCGAGCACCCACAGAGAACGTTACACGGAGCCGTGCGTAGCACTCCCCAATAATTCGCAAAACGTCCAACATCCGCTACAGGACGGCAAATATTCTTGGTCCTCGTCAAAGGACCATGTAAATTGCCAGTGACTAGTGATGGTCGACGCAGCCTGTCTGGAATGCAATCGGCGCGACGGCCGTGGAATCTGTCGTTGCGATTTGTTATACTGGACTGCATGGACGAGACGTTGCATAGAAAGGGAAAGGACTACGGAAAGACGACAGACCGACAGTTGCTGATAGTAATAATACACGTATGAAGTACTTTAAAAACCAATCCGGGAAATATACGACTGCGAGCAAAGGGAACAGGAAGTCTACGGTGATTGACCAGGGTGAGCGGTGGCCACAGTTTCGCCTGTTGCGGCGCTCTGCGTGACATCAATGAACCCCTTCTGCTTCGGGTTTGTCATCGTCTTGCGCTTTGAGTGGTAATCCCGGATAGCCGACCGAATGGCATCCTCGGCGAGCACTGAGCAAGGATTAATGGAAGGACAAACAACATCAGAGTAGAACGCACTAGAGCAATGAAGCTTTACGGGGGGCAGGCAAAGCTCCTTTGCAATTTCTGTGTTCTTGATTTTGCCAGCCTCCTCGAGCGACAAGCCCTTGACGCGCTCGGTCATGTATGAGCTAGAGGCGATGGCACTGCCGCAGCCAAAAGTCTTGAACTTGACGTCGGAGATGATTCCACTTTCGTCGACACGAATTTGGAGTTTCATAACATCACCGCAACTATTGGGGATCGTGAGCAACGATGTCGAGCGAAAGAGCAGATAGAACGCACGCAGGTGCTCCTACAAGTCCAGTGCCAACATCGAAATCACCTTTTGGCAAAGACCCAACCTGGGGAAAGGTTATCAGATAGGCGCTCCAGGCAGGTTCCAGACCCAAAACTTACATTTCTGGGTCGCTCGTAATGCGAAATGACTTTTTCGTGGTATCCGCGGGCCAATACAGGTGCAAGAGACACCCTTGGAAGAGTCGGACGGACGGCGGCGCGAGCGGTGCGTGCAAGAGTTGTGCGGAACATGGTGGCAAAAGACAGGGATCCGAATGCTGACGAAAGGCACCAGTGACCACGCAAAATATCGGGGCCGGCATACGGCTCGGCATCGGCATTGCTGCCAAGCAGCCAAACGTCATCGTCAATCGCCGCATCGGCCGAGCCGGATCAGTACTGTTGACATGATATCAACTTGATATCATGCGCCTCATTTTGGATTTTGGGCATTGGCACGCTTGGGCAACTTTGTTTGCGAGACGCTAAGCGATGGGATGTAGGCAGAATGCATTATGTGACGACAATGTACAGAGAATATGCGAAGCTACGTGTACACACAACTGGAGAAGGGCTGGAGGCTATGAGCATCAGCAAATATCCCAATATAACGATAGCGGAGCAAGTGATTTACATACATGTAGTTCGTTACAATAAGATAAAATGCGTACTGGAAAAGGCTGCGCGAAAATGGGGTATTGCGATGTAATTCGACGTAAAGTCCTTGTGATCCAAATGCGTGAATGCAGGACCCAAACAATCGCGTCGTCGAACGTCGGTATCGAGAGGTGGAGGTAAACGTCTAGAAGCGCATGGGACTGCCGGGGTCCAGAGTCTCCGCGGTTGTCACGTTATTGGCAAGTGGACTACGGGTATTCGCAACATTGCCGCCTCTCTTGTGTCTGCGTCCAAGAAGAGTGGCACCGTCCATATCCAAATCGAAGCCTTTGGAAGCGCCTTTGCTTGCCCTAGCCTTCGTGACCGCTGACGAGTTTGGAGGAGGCATTGACCTGCCAGGCTCTGGTGTCTCTTCGTCTTCGTCCTCTTCATCATCCTCGTTGAGACCTTGGAGGAATCCACGCTGGCCCGCACCTCCGCGACCCTTGTACTTGCGGCGGCGTGCACCCTCCTCCTCCATCCGGTGAACGGCGTAAGTGACATCAAAGGCCTCTTTCAACGCAGCAACACCAGGACTGCGGCCTTCGGCACGCCCTCCTTGAGCGGCGGACAGAAGTGGTGAGTCCAGCGGCGCCTGGCGGAAAGGCGTGTTATTGTTGTACGTGAATGGGGTGGGAGGCGGCGCCGGTGCCGGCGCTGCGTTGCACCACGGATGTGCGAGAAATTCGTCAATGGTGTAGCGTTGTGCCGCATCAACACAGAGAAGATGTTGGATAAGGTCCTTGGCTAATAACAGTTTAGCGATGGCATCCTGATATTTAATGCACACTTACCAGTGCCGCTGATATCGTCCCACCAAGGGCTCAGGAACGTATAGTACCCACGGGCGACCTTCTCAGTGAGAACGTTGATGCTTTCATCGTAGAAGGGCGGGAAGCCACATAAAAGTGTATACAGAACACATCCAAGCGCCCACATATCGACGCTCTTGCTGTAGCGTTCGTCTTTCACGATCTCCGGCGCAGTATAACCGACGGTCCCACAAGGGGTCATTGTTTGTTCGTCCCAGACAACCTTGCTCAGACCGAAGTCAGCAATCTTCACGCGACCTATTCCGCCTCCGCCGACACCAGGGATGAATTCGCCTTCATCTTGTTTGTCTTCATCGTAGGGACGCTGGATTGGCTGCTTAGACGGAATGATGGGAATCCGGGCGAAAAGTAGATTTTCGGGCTTGATGTCGCGATGCACGACTCCGCGCTCTTCGTGCAGGTAACGAATGCCGTTTGCGACTTGTAAGATGACATGCCTCGACAGATTTTCGGAGAAATAAGTCAGCTTGACAATTTGGTGGAAAAGCTCTCCGCCATCCATGACTACGGCAGCGAGGTTAGTTGTTGCACAAGCGATATCAACAGCACACACGTTCAAGGACAAGGAAATAGTGTTCTGGCGATTCGGAGAATGAAATGAGCTTGACGACGGATGGATGATGGGTGCCTCTCATGATTTGAACCTCTGACGAAGCATGTTAGATATTGTGGCGCCTGCGACGCTGCGATGACGCACCCTTCAGAATGTTGGCGCGCTGTGCAAGGGCAGCAGTCAGCATAACCTGCTATGCTATACACACAAACAAGGAAAAAGCACCTCTGCAGCGCGTGGCTTTTTCTTGAACTTCGGGTTGAGGTGTTTGTCACCTTCCTGAGAAGCAAGCCCGCGCCGGTCAGTGTGAGGTAGAAAGCGGAGCGAGGAGGAATATGGACGAGGATCGCCTACTGACCTGCTGAGCATTCAATTCGAACTTGCGAACAACCTTGACTAAATTCGTAGGTCAAATGAGGAAATGGTCGGTGACCGGTGCTGATGCGTACCAGCAACGTTTTGCTTGGATGTCGAATCCACGGCGCGATAGACATTCGAGAAGGCGCCGCTGATGTACGGATCAGACGAGGATATCAAAGCAACCAAAAGCCAAAAGGAACTTACTCTCCCATTTTCTCCTCTAGGCGGAATCGCTCCAGGCCCTGGTAGGAAGGCATCTGTGATTGAGCCTCTCGTTCTTGCCTCACGATCTGCTCTGCGGCTTCACGAGAAAGTAATATGTCTGCTTGAGGGGTTGCTGGGGTCGGCGAAGCGGTTTGGCCATGCGATGACGAGGCGGTGGCAACGGGGGCGTCGTTGCCCGGCTTTGGAGATCCGTGCTGCTGTTGTGGCTGTTGCTGCTGATGATGCTTTCCATGTCGGATGAGGTCTATAAAGGAGTTGAGGGCGCGGATATTCATGGTGGTAGTGCAGAAGGAAGAAAGGGATATTACTTTTGAATGCGTCAACTACGCCGGTGGCTGATGAAGGCATGGTGGTTAGACGCCAATCGGTCTAGAATGACAAACTGATGCATCTGCGTTGACGTCATGAATGCGCTCCACCCACGCAGCGCCACACATACAAAAGGTACAACTATTAATGCTCAAAAATCCCTTGGTCAATTGTGAGAGCGTGCCGCTACAATTCCAATCGCACCTCTCAGGGAAACGACGCAGGAAGCTTTACCTGGGGCCTTCTTGTTACTAAACTGAAAATGAACCAACTTCTCGAGTTCCTCTTCAACCATTTCTGGACGCAGATGACGCTCCGCATGCATATCCAATTACCAAATCTCCTTAACGCTCGCAGTACGCCCCATTCTCGTCATTCAAACGCGTATGCTCCTGTGCAGTGCACACACATTCGACTTGACTACGTCACCCAGTTGCGGAAAACCAGCGCCGCGTCTGTGCAGAGGTTGAATGTTGTGGTTCAATGTTCAACTACAGCGCCATTGCAACAGCACTAGTCCCAGGTCGTTGCGTTACGAGCTATAGATGCATATAACTGATAAAGTCCATCCACTCAAGTTACAGTACAAGCTGTTGTCAAAGACCAGTCCCCTCGGAGCCGAGGTCCAACTGGTGGAAAGTGTTGAGTCTGACCTTGTGAGGCGTATGAGATTTAACGAGACTCGGCGACAGATATGGTAAATCAGTATCTCTTCGATGGTACAAACAGCGGTATATAACTGGTTACAGATGTTTCATACAAGCCACGCAAGCTATACTGGGTATTGTGTGTCCATCCTAACCAATATTTTCGTCTTTCCATCATTTCGTATCGTTAAACAACTCCAGACACTCGACAAGCCTTTGGGACAGTAGAGAACGCATTCTAGGTACGAGAGCAGCCAGTAATGGAGGTGAGCTGGCTGGGACATGCGACGGCCTGGAAGTCAAGCGTTGGGTTGTCGGCGCCCTCGAACCAATCTGAAGTTGTTAGCATTGTTTTCTCCATGGATAATGGACTAGCATACCGAAGCGGAACTGGCAGCCGGCTTGGACTGAGCTCGGAAGCTTGGAGCATTCCTCGCGCGAGGAAACACCTCCGTATTGTGCACCCTGCGTGAATAATCAGTCTTTGTCCTTCTTGGTACACGATTAGACGCACTCCATCCCACGAGCCAAACTCGGAAGCACAGCCATTGAAAATACCAACACCACCTCCCGGAATCATCAAATCAAACTGGTTTCCTCCTAGGTCTCCTCCCGTGTTCGTGGCCTGAACAATCATCTTCTTTCCCGCAATGGAGGTCGATGTAAAGGTGAGCTCGTAGCACTGGCAGCACCAGGAAGCCTCGTTCGAGCCCGCGATGTTGACAGCAGCGAACCCATAAGCAGTATTGTCGTCGACCGCAAAGGGACTGTTGTTGGTGCAACTGTAAGTGTATCTTCAGTAGGAGAGGTCTGAGTCCAAAAATTCATATAACATACGCGTAAGCAGATCCACCATCGCAGCCAGATTTGGCGTCTGGGTCGCTCAGAGGGCGATCAGACGCGTCGCACGTTCCTACTGGGGCTGTAACTGAGAAAATAGGCATTAGTGAAAACGTCTGATGTATGGAGCAAATCCCTACCTGATGCCTTTCCACTGCAGGGAAAAGAGTATCAGTTTCGACATATTAGATTCTAGAAGTCCGCCGGCAATGTAGAAGAGAACGCGATCACGTGCCGATCGTCGACACAAACAATGCGAGCCAAACACAAAAGTAAACGGACCTCCAAGCACACGAAGTCTTGCAGCAGTCCCAGTACCTCGTACTGGTTCCACTTCCAGACTGGGCAATGGCAGAAGCACCAAATGCAAGGAGGATCAGAGCGCTGTAGGAGAACATGTCGTAGTGCAGTATCAAGGCCAACATTGGTGATCTTATATACCTTTTCAAGGGCACCCGGACCAACGTCGCCAGTGGAAACGAGTGATCTGGAAACCACCCAGTCGTTTCACCGTCTCCGAAGTTCCTCCACTCCACAGAAAAATAGACTCGGGGAATATCTGGTGATTTAGCAGTGGTTTACGATGGCCTGTGACCTGCGGATAGGTCAAAAAAATCAGAAAAAGGTGGAATTTCGGTGTCTAGCGGCGCAGACTGTGTGCGGGGCGCGACAGCACCAGTCTTCTTTCTCTTGGGAGCCGTCTTCCCAGAATTATTGTTTACGATGAATGATAGGTCTGGCAGAAAGCTACCATATGCCATGCTCATCAAACGGCGCCGCTATCTCTGTTTCGATGCGTTTAAATTATGAAGTTACCACTAACGCTGTAGGGCACGCGCGTGCGCCGCATGCTGACGCTGTCAAACTCCTTCAAGGTCACCTTGGATATCCATTTTTGGGTGTAATGTGCGGAACAGTCACCCGAGAGATACGAAGTTCATATCTTTGCTGGCTGACAGGCAAGGGTGGGTCTTTGCACTACACTGGATACCGTATGGGTCGACCACTTTGCAGGTGGCCTGGACGTCGAGGAACTACGAAACATCTCCGGTCGCCTTGATACTCCTGGGCCAGATGATTGCAGAACCATGGAATGCCCGTACATCGCTCCGTTCTGTTCAGTCATTTGTGACATCCAAGTCATCTGAGACGCAACATGCACTAGGATTCAGGCTTCCAACTACCTGTGATATAACAAGGACGCCTTTGAAAAACGTTTGACCACAAAGCTCTATTTCTTCCCAGGAACAAAGGAGAATGTCCCTTGAGAGAACCACTTGTCGTTTGCCGCCTTGACTCGCTCAGCAGCAGCAGCGCGGTTGAGCGCAAATCCTACAGCTCATATCAGAACGTGCATACACAACACCTTCAAAACGAGCCACTGACCTTGTGCTGGCGTAACGCTGAGCGAAGTAGATGTGCCAGACGATGCTTGCGCACTGCGAGCGAGCATCGCAGTACGAGCCTTGTTTGCCTTGGACATCTTCGCCCTTGATCTGTCCTCCCCAGCCCCAGCACGCACTTTCCCAGTGCCAATCATACCCATACCCTTAGTTTCATCGAACGCACCGACTTCTTCCTCGGCCTCTCCGAACGCCATACGATTCTGCAGTTTTCTCAACTCGGTCTGGGCATGAGCTTCCTTTGCTTTGCGAGCCCTACGAAGAATGAGACAATGCCAGCCAGTGGGAGAAACCACTCACCGCTTTCCACCGCGACGTTTCTTGGGACCATCCCCAGGAATAGGTAGTGCCTTGATAACCTTACTTGGAGGCGGGGCAGCCAGGCGGTCAATGTGTTTCTCTATCTTGTCACGTAAAGTCTCTCCATAAGAACCTGCCCAGACGTTTAATTGAGAGATGGAAGAGGAGAGAAAACATAAGACACCGACCATCACGTAGCTTTCTTTCGAGATCCATGCGCGCTGCCAATACCACTTTGGCGCCCACTGTCCGCTGTACTTTCATTTGGTAGTCTGGTGGTGTCGTCGCAACAAGCTCGGACTGGAAGATGAATCCGGTGTGCTTCTTCTGTGTAACTGTAGAGAATCCAGCAGCAATCTTCTTCTGCGCACCAAGAAGATGTACGTTGCAAGCAGGCATTTTCGCAAGGGAATTGAGCCCACCAGCGACACCCAGTAGCTTTGCAGCTGTTGTCGTGCCGACAATGACGGAGACGTTGGGCGCAAGGACGTTCATTCGAGAACTAACGTAGAGAAAGATCTTCTTCCTGGCCTCCTCCAGCCTGTCTGCTAAGTCGCAGGCACGACTGACGGCTCCCCAAGCGGCATTCGAGAGCTGTTTACCGGGAGATGTTGTCGCAGTCACCATTACAGACATAATGATTGCTGGGGGAAGGACACCTTGAAGGTCAACCTTCGTCAAATTCTCGTGGTTGGCGAGGGTGCGAACGGCGCGAATATACGTAGCAGCATCTGGCACTAGCTGTTCCAGCTCGGGGAACCTAATAGCATAGTGATCCCGTATAAACTAGTATCGTGTCAGCGGGCATCTCGTGAAAAGGCAGCACACACACCTTGTGAACCATTAGAATCTCATTGTCAATCTCAACCGACAGGTTGTTGGCCACAACGATAACGTTATATTCGGGGTTCAGGTGTGCCGGCTGTGCCATAGCCTCCGCAGAGCTTGGTGTTGATTGATACTTGTCGATTTCGGCCAGTAGTTCAGTCATGCGCTTGCTGCCATCCAATTTCGCGACCTTCGACACATCCTCCACACCACCTAATTCCATCCGCTGTACATCTTCTGCATCCAGCTCCTCGGCCGGCCGAACTCCTCCGGGAAGAACAAGCCCAGTGGCATCTGCATCTGACTGGCCTTCACCATGGCCTTCGTCCTCGTCTTCACCGTCAGACATGTCAGCGTCGTCTGTAGCCTTTCGTTTCTGAGGAACAGTGACCTGCTCCTCTTCTTCTTCTCCGCCGGAAGAAAGCCCATCCAGATCGTTAAGTAAGTCATCAGCAAGGTCCGCCATGGTAGTGTTCGTTAAGTGCCCGTATAGCTCGATCAAACGTGACTTGGGACTGTGACTTGTGTGGCCAGATGAGCTAATGTGCAGCAGCTTAACGTCGCGAATTTATTTGTGTCCTATACTTATTAGGTAGCGAATGCAGAAGCATGAAACTCTATCCCGAATACCTCGGAGCACATCGGTTTCGCGGTATTCAGCTATAGCCAGTATCTATCGTCTACTCTGTCCAGAGCTTCTTGCGGTCGGTCAATGATGTGAAAGCTCTTCTACTCTACGAACATCCTGGCTAATGCCACGCTAGCGCTAGAGCATCGGAAAACATTCAGAAATTGCGATGACAGGCAAAAGAAAATGAGATAATATAGTACACATTGAAGCTATGGACATCCCCCCAATAGCCTAGTTACATCCGAGGTAAAGAGTGAAGGTAAATGAACGCGAGAGTGAAATGAGTGTGTGGGTATCGTAACTTCAGAAAATATAATGATACCGGTAAGTTAGTCAACGAGTGAGTAGGAGGTTATTGTGGTTGTACAAGTGGTGTCCGAATAAGCTAAACTTAAGCCAGTCCGCAGGGAAAAAAATAGATGATTACAGATATCGTATAAATGTCCAGCGATGAGAGAACTCAGAGGACGGGGAGTGATTACCGTACCTCTTCCATTTCCCCGAGGAATGCCATCCTCTCCTCCTCGCTGCCAGTAGCGTCAGAATCATCAATCTCACCGTCGACGCGTTTCCGCACGACGTATGCGATGTAGAAGAATATCCCAACACACATCACTAGCCCGGCTATCGTCCACGTCTTTCCGAGCGTGTTGTCGTCTTTATCGTCGTGGGACGCAAAATTGTGCAGGCTTGCGCCGATACTCGTGTGGATAGCTGTCTTGAAAAGGCTCAGTGCCGTGACACTGGTGTAGGTCGTGATGCTCATGCCCTTTGCGCCGGCAAGGAGGACATTCATGACATTGTAAGGATATGGGGCGACGCGAACAGCGAACAGTAGCCGCGGGTTGCGCTCGATCGCGCGAATGGCTTTGGCGCATGATGGGGACGCAGCGAGGAACGAGTGAATATGCGGTAGACAGAAAGACATGCGAGAGACAAGGAATACGCCCAGGGCGCCAGAAAGAGCGGCGAAGTATGATACTACGAAGCCCGTTGTGTTGCCGAAGGTATACCCTGTGATAGGATGAGCAACGGGTCGCCATGAAGGGAATAATGCTAGCGCACCAGCAAGAATTATTAGGGTTGAATAAAGAGGAAAAGGCGCTAGAATAAGGTCAGAAAGGTAGCGCAGAAGGTGGCATGGTACGTACGGATGCAGGTTATGAAGATCAGGGCGAATAGGACTGCCTCGCCGTGATTGCTGGGCTCTTTTAACCACATAGAAAGCGTGTCCAGACCTGAATATGAAGGTGTCAGTCGACGGGGACGGACGACGACGAGGGAGTGCAAGGCAACGTACCAGTGAACAGCTCTTCTTTATACCATCCTATCGCGACGAGGAAACCGAGACTTGTTGCTGCGTACGCGATAACAGGTAACCATGCCCGAAAGTTCCTGCGCTTCCTGCAGTCCAGACAGCGGGAAGGCACATGTTGGCTCTGAGTCGGGCAGCCGAGCTCCAGGTCGAGGTGAGACGATGGTCGAGACGATTTCTCGTCAAGGGCGCTTTCTTCTTGGTCTATTGGTAGATATGGGTACGACGAGGTCGCTGACGGTCCGTAATGGTGGTACGACGAGGCCATGGTCCTGCACGATGCGACGAGAAGCTGTTTTGCGATTTGTGGTGAGAGAGGCAGCAAAGGGGTAGTAGCCGTGCGGGTAGTGGCTAAAAATGTGATCGGTGCTACGGTCCGGCCTTACGTGCGCTGCGGGGGTGCTTCAAATTTTGGGTGTACAGCAGAGAGACGGAAAGCCAACGCGGGAGAGCCCCGCAGCAGCCAGGTATTTATGTCCCTGCACCCACTTTATCCCCGAAATCGGTCGAATAGATATCCCGCAGAGATATTCAAAGTATGACATCAAGGTTACTACGCCCGACGAAGGCTCAAAATTAAATAGATTAATGCATATTAAGAGGCTTGGAAAGGCCAGGTAAAGGCTTCGAGGTAGCCCAACATCATGACTTGGATGCACATTGACACTCCGGGACGCTCGTCCGGCAACGAGCTACGTCTAGACAGATGTTCACTCGGATGACGAACATTCGTCCTCGAATGCTCACTCCGTGAATGCTGAACTTTCGAGTAGTCCATCTATCGAAAGCCCGACTAATCTCAAAGGAGCACGGACAGCGCTGGTAACCTCGAGGCTCTATTGGTTTCATTAATGTCTAATCCGGGTGAGCTACGCGACGAATGGGTATACGACTTGCGCAAGAAAGCAAAAACGCAACGATAACAGTGGTAGTCAGTTGTCGCATGCATCGAGCAACGAGGGCGCATTGTGCAACTAGCGACTATGGCCAAAGATACCTCAAAGGCAATTCTTACCGCTACCAGTCTACGCAACGCGGATCGCGAATGCAACACACACGCAAGTAATCGCGTCCTGCAGCTGCTTTAGGCTACGCATTTATTGAATGCATGAAACGCACGTTCGAGTATATTTCCTGGACCACTTGATCTGCTTCCTCCCAGTGGCACGAAATATCTGCGCGCGCGCCTTGACCACGATTCTCAGCAATGTGGGTTAGGACGATGTATTTGCTGAATAGTAGTCAGAGCGAGTCGTCCAAAGGGCGGAATGTACACACAATCCTGACGCCTTGATTTCTAGCATGCGTTCTTTCACACGGTTCCGAATTTCAGACATTTGCTGGGGGGTGGGAGGCGTTGCTTTCACGGAACTAGATACAGAGGAAGACGTAGAGTTGGTCGTTGTCGATGGTGAGAGTGTTGAAGACAAGAGTGCTTTAATGTACGGTTTGACCTGGTCGGCTGGGAATGCATCGGGATTCGGGGATGTTGATGCGTTTCCAGGATTAGGTGATTGTGGTGGACGCGGGGAAGACATGAATAACACGATGAGTGGAAATACGAGTGAAGGCCAGAGTTGGTGCTGATGGTGTCCGGTAAACCAGTCAATCGCGTGTCTGCCGGGCCTTACTCCGGGGAGCCGGCCAACTGGAGTCTGTCTCTTTCCTGCGCCCACTACCACGCACCCCGCCAACATCTGATATACCTCCGGGAATGGAAGAAGAATCAGACACAGACTTTGGCATGTCATCCAACCTCTCATTCCCTGGCACAAACGAAGACGGCCAGTACTACTCGGCCGCTTTCGATACCAGCGCTTCGTTCACTATGAACCCTCTGAGCCAGCATCCGCCTAGAACGCCTCATGCAAGTATCACGCGAAGATCATCGGCGCTTCCTGGCTCGGAGACGTCCCACAGACAGAGCATGCTCAGTAACGGAACTGTGGATGAGAAGCGGCGCAGTGTGTTCGAGGATACCCCGGAGTCGGATGAGAGCGTGGCTGGGGACGACGAGGCGGAGCAGGTTGCAAAGGCCAAAGTTCTTCCCGAGGAAATATGGCGCGACTTGTTCGCGTCTTCCAATGGACGCGACAAAGGCTTCAAGATCATCCAATATTCCCTCAAACTTATATTGCTACTCAACAGCAAAATCGGTGTCCTGGGGCGGTTGCAAGCACGACTGGAGAAGACTGCATCTGGTCTATCATTCGCGCGGTAAGTTTGTCGCTCTCAAGTTGCAGGCCCTTGCTCATAGGGTCCATAGCAAGCTCATGCTTCTCTTCAACTGGTTAGACCCCCTCACTACTGTGTTACGAATGCAGCGCCCAGCAGCATCCGCCTCACTCTCATCCTTCACATCATCGAAAACTGTCTCCAAACCTCAACCATTCCTCCACGCTCTTCTGCACGCACCTCCCCCAGTGCTCCTCGACCTCGTCAACTGCTTCGCTGACGATATTTACGTGTACGCACTCATTGGACTATTCCCCAAGAAACTCGGGGACCGAGCAGCTCGCATGGCTGACTGGTGCTGGTTTTTCGCCACCCTTGTTGGGCTCGTCGAAAATGCTGTTGAGCGCTCGGTCGTCACTGAAGTCGAAGGGCGCATGTACCAGGATGAAATGGGCACGGACGATTTCACACACATGAAGGCAGCTTCAGGCTCCTCGTCCAAGCCAAAGGTCGACGTGAAGGAGGTCAAGCGCCTAAGTCGCAAGGACTTTTGGCTTCAGATTACTAGAGCTAAGCTTCTCTGTGATCTGGTCTTCGTCACGTATGATTTGTGGAAGTTGCAAAGGTGGAAGAAGACTGTGCAAACACTGACTGGATTCTCTGCGGCATTGCTGAGTACGGCGAAGCTGTTTGATAAACAGAGGACGGTGTTGGCTGCGAAGATGTGAGGTTCGTATTATCTGTCCTGTATATTTTCCATCTTTACCCTATGTTGAATTTATCATTTCCCTTGTGTCGCCTCGCCACCTTCCTGTTGTAGTGTAATTTTCCCTATACTATTCCAAGCTTGAAGAGGCACGCAAATAGCATGCTTCTCTGTCAAATGAGCTTATAAGCTCGCGCGGAACATTTTGCCATTCGTAGTTGTTGGAATGAATGCTTTTGGACGATTGGTTAGTGTCTACTAAACAGCATCATTCGAGGTGATGGTAGTGGTAGTGAGGGGACTTGGTTAAGCACAAATCAGTCGTTCTTGCTACTATCAGGGTACTCGAATAGCATCTGAGCGTCTTGTCAACATTATTCACTCGTTATCGCGCATGGCTGTGATCTTCTAAGTTCTTGCGAAGCCGATTTCGACGTGAGTAATACGCGAGCCACGTCTAGAAGTCACACAACAAGCAATACTTTCAGCTTTTTTGGGCTCTTCATAGTTCTCAGAAGTATCATGCAATATCAGAGGGGGGTTCTAAGTTCTATTTCCTTGAGGATACTTTCATGATCGGAACGCATTATTGATGATCGCGAGTGGCACTCCCATTGGCATCGCGATGTGGTCATGCAATCTCCTGCATCTCTTGCGACGTCAATTTACCCTATAATTTTCCGGAGCCAATAGATGCTCAACAGGCCAAAAAGTCGCTACACTGAGGGTCACGGTCCAGTTACTGCCACGCGCGTCAGGTCCAGATTTTGTTCGCGCCGTTGTCTTCATCAAGACGCTGGTGTATATCGCCGGGCTTGAATCGCAAGTACGCAAATTGAATACTATAAAGAGGAGAAAAGCAAAACATTCTATGCCCCCATGAGGTTATGAACTCATGTGTTTTCACGAGGCTACTCAGCTACTACCACGTCGGTCGCGACGAGAACGGAGGCAGGACCTACAAGGAAACTTTAAACCAGGATGCCCAAATTGGGAACCAGCGGCCGTAGTAGTAACCATGGCATGGTGCTGACCGGGCAATCTCATAAAGCAACTCACCTCGGGCGAGATTGACAATACCGATGCAGCGGGACTCCGTCGAAGCATATACTTCAGAAGCGGGCGGCGAACTGGCGACAACAATTCGACGAACCACTCTGTATCTTTGTGCCATGTGCGCTGAGGTTTCTTCAGAGTGACTTGAGGCTACGAATCTAAAGTTCAGGGATTCTGGGCCTCTCATTTGACGCGGCAGTTGTTAAGAGTATTCCTTCTTAATATGTTAAACGCATTTCGGTGCCTATCAAGTCACCGAGTCGTACAACGCGTTAACTATGAAGCATTCGGCTCGAGTGTGATGCATACGCTTCCTCCCATATACTTCGAAAGTCAAAAACAACATGGATGAACTCATATACTTATATCGAGCTGTCTTCCAGACTGCGATCATGTAGATTACGGGCCACGGCGATTATTCTTATACGCTGCCATGGTTTTGGGAAAATAATCATAAAGGTGCCGTAATGCATCTGCGGCTGGGGTTCTTGATTCCTGCACCTGATTCTGTGAACGGAGTTCAAGCTCGTCAACCATGAATATCCTATGAGATTCAGTGAAAGTCAAACGAATCGGTCTGACAATTAAGATACGACATTTTTTTGGGATGCGTACATATGGTTTACTGCAGATGAATGCAGGGCGTGACACCAAAATGATTTACATACGGGTCCCGAGAGTTATCTTGAAGGTCATCTCGTAGATTCACGAATGACCTCGTTTGGAGGATTTCGTATATGGAAGTCTTTTCCCTTCACTATTCCTGCCAATGAGAGAGATAGTGTATTGGGTAGACGTAATGATGGTCTGCGCAAAGGGAAACAGTGTGCGACAAACCCTGGCACCGGCGTAGGTGCTGGAATATTGGCATGGTCCCGTTTGGGTTTCCACATTAAAGCAAGGATATTGTTTCGAGCCCAGCGTGGAAGGGGCAGGACATCGCTCAAGCCAGAAAGCATAGAAAGTAGGCTGATGGTCGAGGTCAACACGCGTTCGGGATTCGGGCGCGGAGGCCGCGATGAGTAAGCCCGAATATTGGAATTTGGTCCCTGGAAAGGCGGCTCTTGCACACAACACAATTATGCCCACACCAACTCTGGAGTCGCCGTCGTGGAAGTCAGTCTTCAAATTCAACCACTCGTTCAACGGCTCTTCGAAAAAGCTGGCGTCGAATGGATCCATGAATAATCTAACGCCTACGATGCACGCGCCTACCTCTGCGTCTGCGCGTACGTCGTACAACTCGTCCACGACCCAGTCGACCGACTCAATACCGCGCGACACGGGGGCGGCGGGCTCTCGACAACGAACGAAGTCGGAGAAACGTGTCCACCCTCAACACTCGCCTCCTCTCCCAACGTCGCCATCCACATCTTCCCCGCGGCCGCTCCTCTCTCCGCGCTCTATGTCGCGATTTATCCGACGCGTGGCGTCGGCACCCAATGCTAAAGGACTTTTCCGTTCATCAGCTACGCCAACTACTCCCACTGTGCGCAATGGGCTGTTGGCGCCGGCATCGCCGACCATGCCAGTCCCCTCGACATCCTCCGAACAAGGCACAGATTCTCTTGAGACAATATCTTCAGCATCCTCGCGCGGGCAAGCTCCATTACATACTTCTTCGCGAATACATCCACCTTCATTATCCAAGCAACGATTGAGTGCAAGTAATGCCCTCGATGCACCAAACAAGGTCGCATTCCGACGTACATACTCTAGTAATTCTATTAAAGTCCGAGAGGTCAGTGCTTATTGCAGCTTCCATCGCAGCTACTGACAGTGGAACAGGTTGAAGTCAGTCCCGCAAGTTTCGTCAAACTCAAGCTACTCGGCAAGGGAGACGTCGGCAAAGTGTATCTTGTCCGTGAAAAGAAGAGCTCGAAACTTTTTGCCATGAAGGGTGCGTCGTGAACGCAATGGACCAGACGGCTTGCTGATATTCGTACATAGTCCTCTCCAAGAAGGAGATGATTGAGCGCAAGAAGATTAAACGTGCGCTGACCGAGCAAGAGATCCTCGCCACTGCGAACCATCCTTTTATTATCACCCTTCATCACTCTTTCCAATCTCCTCTGTATCTTTACTTTTGCATGGAATACTGCATGGGCGGAGAGTTCTTCCGTGCACTCCAGAGCCGCCCCGGCAAATGTCTCCCTGAAGATTCCGCCCGATTCTATGCTGCCGAGGTTGTCGCTGCGCTGGAGTATCTCCATCTCATGGGCTTCATATACCGTGATCTCAAGCCCGAAAGTGCGTTTGACCAAAAGTCCCCCTTGATGCTTGACTGACTGCTCTATCGCAGATATTTTATTACATCAATCGGGTCACATAATGCTTTCCGATTTCGACCTTGCGAAACAATCCAGCGAGTTAGCAATGCCCGCGATGGTCCACTCTGAGACGAATGGGGTGTGTAGACACATTCTTTCTGATTGACACCCGACTGATGTTCCCTCAAGGTTCCTTTGGTGAATACATCCTGCACCGCCAACTTCAGAACAAACTCCTTCGTAGGGACTGAAGGTGCGTCTCAAGGCCGTGTTTAAATTAGAGGCTGATATCAGTACAGAATATATTGCGCCTGAGGTGATATTGGCCCAAGGCCACACAGCCGCGGTAGATTGGTGGACATTGGGTATCCTGATCTACGAGATGATTGTGAGTGTGCTGGATCTACGGTCTGAATGATACGCTGACGACGATAGTATGCAACCACTCCGTTTAAGGGCGAGCAGCGTAGTCAGACGTTCGAAAAGATACGAATGGAGGCGGTCAAGTTCAAGGACAGCCCGACAAAGCTGTCTAATGCTGGCAAGGATTGCATCACGCGGTTGCTAGATAAGAACGAGAAGACGCGTCTGGGCAGTCGTAGCGGTGCAAGCGAGGTCAAGCAGCACAAGTGGTTTTCCAAAATCAACTGGGGACTACTGAGAAACACCAAACCTCCGGTGAGTGCCGTCAGGGTGTCGATGCTGGAGTTGGCTGACTGATGTGCACAGATTGAGCCTGTGTCTTCCAACGGGGTTGATGCAGTTAATTTCCGGCATCTGAAAGAGTCCCACTCGCTACACCTGGAGGGTGGGAACGAATTACAACCTGGGACGGATGACGATCTTTTTGGGGGATTTTCGAGTATCACTTTGCTGTACGATGGAGACACCTAGCGTCTGAGCTGTGGTCGCGGTGTTCCTTTATTTTACATGTTTTTTGCTGTCGAGAATCTAGAATTTCACTGTGGTGACCCACGATGCTCGGCTTCAGCCTCGACCTCGCTTTTGGCACTTTTGGGCGCGTTGTCCGTCCTCTTATGCAACGAGCAAACGGCTAAACCACACGATATTTGACGCCACTAGTGCAATTGAATAGCATCACTCAACCGCATGGGCTGATCCAATGTAGACCGATGAGCGGGCGGGCTGGGTCAAGGCAAAAAAACTGCCGGTTTATGTACATGAGATAGGCGGAGGCAGGGAGTAGGGACCGGAGACGTCTTGGGACGTTCCAGGTCGTATTTCCCACGCAATAGGCTCTTGAATTCCATGGCGAAATTCTGATGAGGGTCTCCTCGGAGTGAGCACAATTTGTGACATGAGGTGTCCATTTTTGGGGTTTGTAAATAAAACAAGATTTAATATACAAATGGAGTTCACGGCACTGTGACGGAAAACGGATATAAGCGGGGGGCTCCCTGAGTTCGATCGAGCAGCCCGCGATCCTTGTTATAACGCACCCGGCAACTCAGCACAAGTCCCAGCTCCCTTCCCTCATTTGCCATGGACTTGTACCCACCTTCTCGTTACTCGACAACAACTGTCCTCGGCGGCAACGCGTCCGATTTATCCAAAGGCAGCTCAGACCCGGAGAAGACTTGGGCTGTCAACAACATCTCCAGACTGTCAACAACGATGGACTCTTCTTCCAACCGCGTCGATGTAGGAGCACCCGACTTACAATCTTCGAAGACGACGGACAACAAGGCCGATGGCAAGGGCCCCGCGTCGCAGAGCACTTTTCTCACCAAACTCTACGCGTACGTCTCCTGCGCGCGCTCATTGTCCATTGCTGACGCGATGATAGTCTGCTTGAACGCCCCGAAAACCAACATATGATTAGATGGGACAAGGCGGGCGAGCACATCATTGTCGAACGGCCTGAGCAACTCGCGTTGCATGTTTTGCCCAGTATTTACCGCCAATCCCGTTTTGCAAGCTTTTCGCGTCAGCTGAACATCTATGGCTTTATGCGCAAAGTAAACCTTCGCAACGTCGACCCAGCGATCGACGATCCCGACGCGAGCACTTGGTGTAGGTCTCCGCAATCTCCGTGTCCGCATGCATTGACCGTTATGCAGCCCATCCGACCCTGAACCGCCATTCGTCGCCAGAGGTCGTTGCCAACTTCAAGCGAAGGGTCCCACCGCGTCTACCAAAGCCCCGCAAGCGGGACAGCAACGATAATCTCCACATTCCCCCTCCTCGCTCGGCCCATTCTGTTCCCTCATCAATGCCGCCTGTCGGCGGTCGCGCGCGGGGCTTTTCTGCCCCAGGCGCCTACGGCGCTCTCCCTCAGCACCACACCAGTGGCTGGAGCAATGGCGGCGGCGGTGGCTACGGCCAACGGCCCGCTCTTCCTCCACTCGATGTGCCCGGTCACGGGCAATATGCGCCTCAACATATTTCACCCGCCGACGAGATACCCTTCGCATACACGGCCAACGCATATCAACCGCCTTCATTCGCCGAGCAAAACTCATGGAATTTCTCCTCCTCCAATCCGTCGTCACACAACAGCAGCCTTTCATCTTTGCTCAATCCCAGCTCGGCAGGCAACGGTTACTCTCGCCCTACACCTACCATCAATACGTCGTTCAACTCATCATCATTCTCGTCCATGCCTATGGAACACTCCTCCTCATCGCTCTCACCAGATAGCCACAGCCGTCCGAACACCGGCTATTCTATGGCATCTGTGTCCTCGATGGGTGGGTATGATGACCACATGGACTATCATTCCAACTCGCGCCCTACCTCTAGCCACCACCGGCCGATGACACCACCCAGGCCCTCGTCGTCGAAGGGCCCATATGCGGATACGTTGAGCATCCGTCGCACGCGTCGGCACAGTCAAGCACTCGGTCCGTACCCCAGCCCACACCCACAGTACACCGATCAGCGCCCGTCCACCTCACCGCAGCCTGGCTACCACGGTCACTCTGGCAGTCTCGCGCGTCCGCGTAGTATGATTCAGTTGCCCTCGATGGAAAACCAGTATTCGTTCAGTCCACAACCAGATTTCGCCTACGGCTCGGCACAAATGGATTACCGCCCGCCCACAGGCAACGGCCGTCCGTCGACTGGGACATCGGCAACATCGAGTTCTCACGCAAATACCCCGCCCATCGCTGCTGACGCCTTTGTGCCATCGCCTGATGTTCGTCGCTGTACGTACATTTCGCCCTTGATCAGCCGGCCCGTTCTAACGCACCAACAGATGAGTCGCCGCCCTTCGGATACACGATGGGGAACATGAGCGAGCACATGCAGACCGGCTATACGAAAGAGCTGCATTAAGCGCCCTCCGTTGTTCAATATCGCGTTGACTTGACCGTCGCCATCTGTATTCTCTCTCGCAATTGTTCTGCCCGCTGCTATCGAATGGATGATTTCGCCGTATACCTATTATTTCTCAAGACTTCGCTTTGCTTTACCTGACCGAGCTAGTACTTACCAGTGTACATGAGCTCTCCACCTCTTTATCTGCAGGATAACTGTACTTATTTCTATGATTTTATCTTGGGATGTTGAAGAGCCACAACCAAATAGATTTTTTCAAAAATCCTTGACGTGCTTTGCGATCTCTTTGAAATTCCAGAGCGCCCGCCCTGCGATGTCGAAGGAATTGGGAATGAGGTGATTTGTAGTACTGAGCTCTTTGATTTGTAGTCTGTCAACGTCGTCCGACGAAACAGCCGGAGTACTAGTAACTGGACAGATTGCACCCTATGTGCAACAATTATTCACCAGAACACGACGACTTATTCTGTGAGACCGAAAGCAACTGCAGACACATTGATGGATGAGCCCGCCCTCCCGCGGATGGCACAACCGGCGGTCGCCGGCAAGCAAATTTGCATCCATGTCGATCTCTCTCATCCTCTTTCCAAAACCGGACGCGAAATCTGGGGTCGCAATTTCACCTCATCGTCTCGGAGATCGACGTTTATTCGGGCGGGCACCGGGAGACGCACGTGCACGTGCCCGCCGAAATGCATCACGCGATTTCGAAATTGCAGTGTTGTGGTATCGTTCAGTCTGCCTTTGGCTTTGGTAAGGGAGCTTGAGAGGGAAAGTAGGGCTGCAGGGACATGGAAGATCCAGCTAGCATGCGGTTACCAGTGGAATCCGAGTCTCGGATATCTCGTCAGTACGGATACAAACCTTGAACGGCTCCTACTCTAATTTACCGCTACGGAACGAGTCAATTGCCAACTTGTCAGTTTCTGTCACTCTCGCACGCAAAGTCAAGCTCGTCAAGTAGCCTGGGAATACATCGGTAGTACAAGGACGATAAGTGCGCCCCTCCCCTCTTTGCATTGGACTGTATTTACCATCGGGTATGTATGGGTATAGAGCTTGTAATAATTGAACGTCACGCTGTCACGCAAAATGGATTACTTTCTTTGGTCGAGTCCGATATCCCCATTTCGGGACTACGATCCTCGCGCACAATACATGTCCGTCCTCCGATTATGGGCTGTCGTTACTCTTTAAGCCTCTGACCGTCTCGTAGAAATTTCCAAGTGTTTATCTAAAAGAAAATAAATGCCTGCAGCTTATCCAGGGCTAATCCCGGAACAACAATACTCATCTTCGTGGGAAAACACCTTCAAAGTACACATAATGGTGATTGAATGTAACACCGTGCCACCCACGTCCTTCCGAGGGTATGCAGGGTCCTTTCCTATGGGCTTGATAGCCGAATAGCTATGCGCCGTAGGATTGGTCCAGAGACCCATACGTACCCTCCGTACCTCGTACGAGAGCTCAACTTGCCCGTCAGCTTGCCTTGCCGTCAGTGAAAGATTGAGGTCTGGGAAATTTGGTGTGCTTCAAGCAAGCGGTAGTCCCCGGCGGCCGCCCCATATTCACGCGCTGGCTATCGTCCCTTTATTCCCAACCATCGTTTTCTCATCCAACCCCAATGACGAAGGTGTGTTACATCTACAATGAAAGAAAGTCTAATACACAAGTCACTCCGAACGCGAGCTCGGGAAGCGCTAGAAGTCGACGGAGGTTACGGAGGTAGCAGAGGCTTCAAACGCTTCAGGGTGCGCCTTCGATGAGTCCACGCGAGGTTCGAAGAATGTCGTTCAGGTCCCTGGTGCTCAGAAGTCGTCTCGTTGTGCCAAGAAAGAAGTAGGATCTTCAGGCTCGTTATCCAGAACCCGACGGCGCCATAGCACGCCCCCCGATGTGGCGGTGCTTTCGCGCCCTCCAGAATCATAGCAAGATCTGATGCTCTGCCCCCGAGTGACATTATTGTCTGGAGAATTTCTGGGGAAACCCAGATTGGGATGCCTCAGGGTCGTGCCTATGTACTCAAGCCAAAGAGGGAAAGGATCGCCTCACAAGGATTGTAAGGCAAAAAGAGCTTGTGGCGGGCATTGTCGTGGACAATGCAGACGGCTATACTGAACCATATCACCGGAGTCTCTCCATGGATATCCCTCTCTCTCTTTCAGACAACACAGTCCGATTGAGGCCATGGGCTTTCAGCTGGTCGGACATCACCCAGCAGATCCGTGCACACGGTGCACTCGCGGTCAGAAATACCCCAGGACCAAGTTCATGATATCACAGTGCGTATTGCGGTACATGATCTTGCCCCAGGGTCAAAATACCGAGAGGACCCTGCGTCAGAGGCATGGCAGTGGCGTGCACTTGCTCGAGCAGTGATTATTCCGAGACGCAGAGTTTTCCCACAACGCTTCGTCACCCATTCCGAGTCTGACAAGATGAGTGAGAGCAAAATGTTCATATCTTTTAAAGTACGTAAGTGGGAATGTGATGTTCAGATGCCGAGGGAACGTGCGGTACAGCAGTCGATATCGCCAGGGTCCACATGCAATGGTATAGCACTCGTGCTGTGTCGAGGACGTATGATACCTTCATACCCCCAACATACGCTCGAAATCTGGATAAGCCATTTAGCGTGCAGCCTCCATTATGTGCTTAACAATGGATCTGGTCACAGGATGTTATCAGGAAGCACATAATCCGCGCCATCTTCTTTACTCAATCGCCCACCTGCTATAGATTCAGTATTCGAGAAGGCTCGAGTAGGAGAACAGAGCTACCTTCTTCTCTTCAGTTACAATGCCCAATGGAAGATCCAGGACTGCATGGCAGGTCCAGGACGCCGCATCACGGCATGAACCGCTGAATTATGTTCTCGGTTCAGGGAAGATGAGAGGGGATAACAAACGACGAGCTGTGGAGCCAGGGTTGCTTTTCAGCCGAAGGCAGGCATATGTGGGGGCATGCGGCGGACTCAGGCTGGATAACGGGGCATGCATTGTCGATTAATTCTCATAGTTGAAAGCCATCATCTGAAAGCCGCCGCAACGTACAGCCGCTGCACTGAGGAGAATGAACCCCAATTTATGAATGGGTCTATGAGCCTTTACGTGCGTGCACCGGCGGCAGTCGATGGTAAAGACAGCGTACAAGCAGGATGTTATACAACTCGAAGGACGTTTGGTGCCGTCCTGTGAAGGGGTACGGAGACTGTCCCGATGCAGACTCCTTTTCGCAATTAAATGAAAGGATAAAATGAATGTTAGCAGCTGCAAGTGCTATCAACTATGCGTCCACTCTGCATGCAGTTGAAAGTACCTCACCAGGTCTCACCCTGGATTGAATTGAACACAATTTTAAGCTGCGCGCGGTTACAGTTACCGTATGTGTGCAGACCCATTCAAAGATGGAGATATCGATGTGGAAGGCATTGCCCTCACCTTTCGTAAGCACAATGCAATCTCAGCCACAATTTCAATCGCTGCGTGTGATCAGGCCATGGTATACCGGCGAATCATCCAGTACATGCCGTACAGAATGTTCCAAAGTCTTGAATAATGTCGTCTGTCAGGATCCAACCTCGAATGGTCGGCCAATGGATTATGGTGGACGAAAGGCTGGCTGTCACGATCGGGTTGACGGCGCGGCTTGCGGTCCGATCACCGTGACTTGGCCCGGAACCTTCACCATGATCATGTCAATGTCGCGCGCCGGCAGGTTGAGGTGCTTCCCGTTTGCTCGCGCACGTTCATTATCCTTACTCACGTACTGTGGATGCAGTTTGCCGCGAAGTGCACTCAGGATAGGCCAGCGGCAATATTCCTTACGTCCAATCGACCCGCCTCCACCACCCCCACAAGCCAAGCCGACCAGTCCCCATGCACAGGTGTACTCGTCACTGCTGCCATCCATGATACCGATTTTTCTTCTGGGGTCCGCTGTATATCTCAGCCTCGAACTTTGGCGTGTTCGGCTGGAACACGAGAAATACATGTACGAAGCAGGAGAAAGAGTCGCATTCTTGGAAGCAGAAATTGCTGATGCAGGCAAGCCACGGAAAAGTGGTAAAGAAACATTGGATCAAATACAAGGAACGGGTTCATCAAAGTCCTGGTATAGGTTTTGGTGAATGTCTGTATACATGCATTGTTATGTATGGTCCTTATATGGTAGCTACCAAGTTGGTTTTGCTGCCATCACTTCGTTCTCCAAGATTTTGGCAACTCGAGTCCCCATGTTACGCCGCTCATTCCGAGTCAACCCATCATCCGCATTATAACCAAGCGCTGTGAGTTTGTTAGAACTAGGCAGTTTCCAGAAGGAAGCAGGCGTTAAACTGACATAATTTTGGGTACTGCGATTTCGGGAATGAATCCTCGCCTGTTGAATCGGGTACCATTGCCAAATCAAGCGGCCACGGCTCTCCCAGCCAGGCTTTCCGCTCAGCATAGTCCCTTTAGACAGCGGTCAGAAAGAGAGGGCGATGCAGTCGGGGAAGTTGGCCGATACGCACAGTTTCTGAGGCTGATATCAGCGCGTGAAATCGCATCATTTAAGCGCTTACAGGTTGGTTCGTTAATGGAAGCACAAGTATACTGCAAGCCCGAGTTTAGCTATTGCTTTCCTCGGTCGGGTCTCGGTTGATGCATACCTCAAGTTGCCTTTATTCATGACGAGCCACCCATACACTGCAGCAAAAGTTTCGTTTGGAACCCATATCTCGTACGACCCAACAGGATGAGGTCCTCGTGCTTCCATATGAACACGATAAAGAGGGACCGCGACAAAGGCGCCGGCACGAACGAGCTTCATGATGACGTCCCGCAACTGCATAGCAGCCTGCTGCTCAGCTGGATTTGAGGGACGAAAATACACATCTGTTTTGACGACCGTTTGATGAGGGCCGCGTCCAAGTACATGCCGAGTCAAGGCTCACAAAAGTGCCATTCCCTGAAGACGCACAAGTTCAGCTCCGCGCCAGTGACGAAGGGGAAATGTGGGTCACTTGATTTGGTTGTCAATGAAAGTGTCGATTTCGGGAGATGGTGCGGAGGAGGAGTCGACGACCATGGTGGCCATTGCGCAAGATGCACGGCGCGATCGACGATCGCGTCAAGAAGGATGAGCGAGGAATTCGGCATGGCTAAAACCTAAAGTCACAGATAAACTCGTGTTAGCACAAGGAAGCTCAGTGAGATATGCTTCCATTGCCGCCACCAAGTCATCGGCCTTGTAGGACTACTAATTTCCTGGTCATTCCCGTCGCCTGCCATCACCAAATTCTTGGTATCACACAATGATGGGAAACGAGCGCCTACACTTTTCAGAAACTTTCAGCTTGGTTCTTTCGCGTACTCATACAAAGGGTCTGGCCCAATGCGCCAAATTAACTGGCATGCGGAACTGAATTGAAAAACTCCATAAATCCCCGAGATAAATGTACATAACTAATTATATGATTAGCTCTGTACATACAGAGCGAGCAAGAGCACCAAGAGTGTTATCAGAATGAGCACAATGATTGACCATGCTAGAGGGACAAGATCCTGTAAGTTGGCGACCATGGCAAAGCAAAGCCTCGTACCATATGACTCTGTCCCAGTTGGCACACTGACTACACGAATACTGTTGTCCGCACTGCCTGACACGAACAATTCAGAGGTCGGATTGAACGCGATAGTAGTTGGAGGGAATTCGTGACTGTTGAGGACCGATGCAGAGAGCTATTGAATCAATGAGCGGACGGGGTAGAGATTCAAGGGGGCATGCGTACGGCAAGTGTGTTCGCTTCAAGAAGACCAATGGCAAGATCAGAACTACCAAAGCCTAGCCAGCGACCATTTGGGCTACTCACCAGTCAGCACGAAGCAAGGAGAAGAACGTAATACGCACCTAACGGTAAAGCATGTCAAGGCTCTATCCCCAATCTTTCTAGATTTTTCCACAGTCCAAGTCTTCGTGTCCCACTTAGAGACGAAAGCTTGGCGTGGCATAGACTTGCTCTTCTTTGAGCGGATGGGCGCAGTATTAATAGCAGCGTAAAATGTTCCGTTGTCTGTGGGATGGAATTTGCCAGCACGGAATGAACCATTGGGGATACTTTCAGGCAAGTTGACGGTGTGTCGAAGGGTGACCGTGCATGTGGGGGGCTTCTGCTTCCCCTTCTTATATTGCGAAATAGTAGAGGGTTTGGACAGTTCGTAAACGAGAAGACTTCCGGTCGTAACAACGACGAGCTGTTGGATTGGTTAGAAGCGGCATTAGTGGCATCTGGTTCTACGCACGGTGTCTCCGTCGAATGCAGCGTCGTATATCTCTTTCTCCGTCTTGATTGTTGGGGCCAATGGCGCGAGAAGGGGATAAGACAGTAGATCCAGCTATAGGCTGATGAGTACCGCTGAAATGGGAAACAACGATTGAATACCGTATATGGTCCAGCGGCAGCGAGGATAGACCCATCATTGGACAGAACGGTGACTTTCTGGATACCGTGAGCACATAGCAAGTGTCAAAGGGAAGTCACCCACTTGGAACTCCTCTTCGCTGTTGTTGAGTGTCCCCGTCTTGGTGATGAATGTGAACCTGCCCAATGTTAGAAATAGGTTGAATGATGATACAATTATGTATGATGCACTTGTTATCCACCAAATTAAAGACTCTGCAGTTCTCATTGTCACCCTGTTTGACCCTCTCATCTGTGCTGTTGATTCCTGAGGCAAGACTCCGGTCCTGACACGGCGTCAGAAATACGCAAATGGATTGGTGGTTGCCATACTTTGCGGTTCGCTGCTATGCTCATGGGCGCATCTTCACCAGCTTCGAGCTCATATTCGGACACTTCTTCAATTGATCTATTGGTAGAAACTCGCACGAGTTTCTAAGATAGGTGAGACCACTGCGTTTGCATTCGAGTGACCACGTACCAAGCGGTTTTTGATTCCGCTTCGTGACGCGCCTCCGCCGCCACCGAGAACCAGCTCGTTGTCCGAGATAAAGTCGGAGGAATACACGGGAAATGAAGAAAAGCTATGGCCAGAGTGTTGGACACGCATTGTTGCGAAGGTGAGAAGCACAGTGGCAGTGATCAATGCAGTTCTGGTAATGCATGTCGGCCTCCGGGCCGGCTGTCCGTTCCTTGGACGCAGCCTCCCATCCATCTCCTACTTCACGGCCTGTGATGCACGCGTTTGAGGGGCTCAGGCTGCTGGACCTCACAGACCGGCTTCCCGCGCTGGATAAAAGCACTGTTATCGGCATCACCGTCGCCATCGTTGGCAATGTGCTCATTTCCCTGGCCCTCAACATCCAGAAACTGGCCCACAACCGTTTGGACGAGGAGAAAACTGGCAGCGGACACACGACAAAAAGCCCGAGTTTGAATGAGAACGATGAAATGGCGCTTGAAGAAACCGACTCGGACGAACTTTCTGACCATACTGTCACTCTCATTGCCCGTCGGGCGTCACAAAGCGAGCCTCTGCTACCAACACAAGCCGTACAGCAACAGTACGGATCAACAGAGCCATCATCACCGAGTGGTTTTTCTCGTTTCTTCAAACGGCAGAACGTCCGCGAAACTGCCATCTCCGTAGACGTGATTTCGCCAGGCGCGTCAAATGCACGCCGCAAGTCTTCAGAGGACGAACTATCTCGGTCCAGCGATGAAAACGAAACAGCATACCTGAAATCCAAGCTATGGTGTGGGCATTTATTTCCTTGTAACATTACCTAATGGTGTTGGAAGGTGGACTGGCTTCCTCCTCATGAACGTGGGCGAACTTGGTGCGCGCAATCCTTTTTTGACCATACTGATTTACCAACGTGACATAGGCAATTTCATCTCGTATGCTTGGGCACCTGCATCCGTTGTGGCCCCGCTGGGAACTGTATATGTTTTATTACACCCAGACAGTGCACCATGTTGACCTCCTAGTCTAGTTCGCGCTCATTGCAAATTGCTTCTTTGCCCCTCTGCTCATAAAGGAGAATTTCCACAAGGTGCATCTCTATCATGGGGTATTGCAATTGTGTGCTCAACCATTTAGCGCGAACTTGTTGGTATCTTCCTCGCCATCGTGGGCGCTGTGACAGTTGTTCTTTCTTCGAATACCTCGGATGCACGACTAGATGCTGATGGCCTTCTCCATGCCATTGCGCAATTGCCCTTTATAATATACACTGCTGTCTACATTGCCGGTGCTGCCGTCCTGTCTACACTGTCCAATAAGCCTGTTGGCCATCGTTACGTGGTCATCGATGTCGGCCTCTGTGCTCTCTTCGGTGAGGCCATTCCAGCTCATCCAAGTCATCATATTCTGACATATTTAGGGGGCTTTACTGTACTCTCTACCAAGGCCGTGTCAACTTTACTAACCATGGACTGGATCCGCATTTTCACTCACCCTATAACATATCCCGTCATTTTGGTAAAGCTATTGGTTATCTTTGTCGCATCCATCCGTTTACTTCAGTATAGGTTCTCGCGCTGACCGGCGTCGCTCAAATACGGTATCTCAATCGTGCCCTCATGAAGTTTGATAGCAAGGTACATCACATTTCAGTTTGCCAATTTTGCTGCTGAGTTTCCATCAGGTAGTAATCCCAACGCAATTCGTGCTCTTCAATTTGTCTGCTATCGTCGGCTCAGCCATTCTCTATGGGGACTTCAAGAAAGCAACATTTCACTCTCTTGTTACCTTCCTGTACGGCTGTGCTGCAACTTTCGCCGGAGTCTTTGTTATTTCTTCGACGGCACCAGCAGCGGCCCCAGATCTTGTCGACAGCCCTACCGTAGAGGACGATGTGGAAAGTAACCATACGAACAGCGACGCGAACATAGCAAGATTCCCGAGCCAGCGTCCGGCTTTAATTCTACCCAAGGACCCTCCGCGTCATATTCGCAATAGGCCAAGTATAGTGAGCCTGACCGGGCTTTCCAATGGACATGCAAGTCCATTCTAGTGACACTGTATCTCTCGCTGACGGAAACATAGCATCTTCTCCTTTTACGAACACCTCAACGCGAAAACGCCACCTTCAACCCATGGGACTCAGCGTCGTCGCCTGGGACGTCGCCCGATGCGTACCACAGAAATAGAGCTATGAGCTGGTTTGGGGAGTCGTCTCCACGTGCCAGCGTAGACCATAATTTCTACGGACGGGCGCGGGATTTCTCGCCGAGGATAGATGGCCGCGATCTCGCCGTGAACGGGGGAGATTCGCAGAGAAGTACGGTGGCTGGTCGGTCGCCGAGAGCGCGGGCCACGATATTTGATCCAAGCAGTGGCAGCCTGAGTCGGACGCAGACAAGACTGTAGGCTGAAATCCGACGTTTCGAAATGATGGTGATAATCGAGGTGTCCAAGGACTACGTATAACTTATGCTCGTACTAAGACTTGGATGGATTTGGCATGTAGGGGCAAAAGTGAACAAACAATTTACATACATGTATATGTTTACGCTATTCGTATTTTATAGAAGGGCTGATTTATTCAACAGCTCATTTTTACGCATGAATGACATGGGTCAAGAGAGCATCTTGCTTACCAAGAAAAATTGGGGACAATGTAAGTGATCGAGTTGCTGTTCATTATTTCCTTATCTGGCATCGCTTGGCCCGTTTCTTTATCTGGATTATTTCCTTATCTGGAATTGTTTCCTTATCTGGAAGTTCCTACCGTTTGGTTTGCTGTGTGTCCAGGCTGGTTAGATCACATTGCGCTCATTATAGAGCGCATACAATTGCAAATGCCCTTCAGTGTACGATCCTCCTCCATATGTAGAAGCAAGCCTGTTGGATGATGACTACATTTCCAGTAGATTCAATCATTAAATCGTAAAATTCATCCCGTTGGCATTCAGCAACCTACTCATCTCGTCGAACTCCTCCTCAGCCCATCACTTCTCGACGCCGCCGCGCCCCACTGCCACCCATTCTGGGTCACATCCGCCTCAAAGCGCAACCCCTCGCTGCGCAACCCCTTCACTCGCCCCCAAGTGACCGCCAATTCCAGCTGTGCACGGTCCATTTCCCTTTGCTCGGGCGTCACCCACACCAGCGCGATCCGTTTGAACGGACGCAAAGCCCACCGAGAATGGACCATATCCGCAAAAACGTCGCCTTCGAATTTGAGGCAACCGCCCAGGCGAAGAGTATGTAGCCTAGGAGCCACAATAGGCTTGACACTAGAAGATCCCGCTTTGGATGTGGGCCCGGATTCCGGAAATTTGAACGCCAGTTCTTCGAGGATGGCATTAGTGAACCCTGGGGCGCGTTCGATGGCGCGAATGGTGAGTGACTCGAGCGTTGGCGTCGTGCGCAGGAGACGGATGATATCTTCCGGTAGAACGTCCCCGCGGGGGTAATGCAACGCAGCCAGTGGGCTTTGGGAGTGCTCCAGCGTAGTGACCATGGCGGAAAACACCTTGGCGTTGAGCACCGCCCGGGGATCTGCATGATGCACCTCGAGTGTACGCAGGCTCGGTACGCTGAGCTGGGCGAACATTTCGAGCAAGGCCGATGAATTGTTGGCATGGACGTGAAGAACAACGAGCTGCGTAAGGTTGGCGCATACGACAGGCGTGACAGGCGTGTGGCTTGGATTTGGAAGTTCGGTGAGGACAAACGCTTCCTCAAGGTTGAAAGACCGTGCGAGGACTGATCGTAGCTGGTGAGGCTTCGGACCTGTATACGCCTTTTGCACACCGACAAGGCAACTGAAGCGTTGGAGGCCGTCCCATGATATCGCAAATTGCCGGTCGGGGAACTCTATGTCGTTATACCTGAGCGTGGTGAGGAACGGGCACTGGTCGAATACTTTGATTGTCCTAACGTCGACTATCTCGTCTTCGGGGACAGAATGGACTATCGCGTTGGAAATGTCGAGCAGGACGAGGCTGGCAAGGTGATAACGTAACCTCGAGAGTCCTGCGATCATGGAAGGCGGAAGATACAGAAATAATTCGTGTATCCGATGGGAAATGGGTAATAAGAATATAGAGACTTCTGGGGGTAGGACAGTGCGTTCCGTGGCTCTACAAATACACACACTGAGTGAGCTTCGCTGAGCACGGCTGACCTGCCTTGCAAGCTTGGAGAGATATCGCCCTCCTCCTTCGTCCTCGTCGAAATTCTTGTCCGTAACAAATATGTTGATGAAAGACCATAGAGTGTTGTCGCCAACGACTGCTGCACGCCATTGCCTGCAAACCCGTTCAATGACCCAAAGTGTTGAGTCTGAGACGGTATCGAAAGTGTATCTCCCACCATCCAGTCCATCCGGTTTTGCATGTGCCGGATATTCGACGCAATGGTGGAAGATTTTGACAAGAATTTCTATAGGTAACCGCCTCACGGGGCTGAGCACTTGTCTATGCTTTTGAATAGCCTCGTCAATGGAAGTTCTCTGTTTCTCCAGAACCTCGAATTGCGTAGAGATGGTCGCTAGTTGCTCCTGGTAGTATAGCCGCAGAACCCAAAGCGAGTCAAGGGATTGGTTAACTGCTGTCTTTGTCATGTCCAAAGACTCTATGTCCGCCACAAGCTGAGCTTCATCCGTAGGGTCTGGGACGTTGTTGGTCCCGGTGAGGTGGAGAAGAGATGGGCCATCGGCACTGGGTGTGTCGTTTGCATTGTACTTTGGAATGAAATGATCAGGACAAGAGCAACCAGAAATTGGGCATCGCCTCCATGCATATTTCTCTACTAGCTGCGTTTAGAATATGGAGGGAAAATGTAGCATCCCCAAAGAGCTTACCGGCGCCGGTCATGGTGGGCAGTGAAGGGAGTCTGCCCCGCGGAAGCATCCGACGATCGCCCGGCGGGCATGTCAACATGTTGTTTAAACTTCTGACTTTCACTACCTCTTTCAGACTGCAGGAGGCCGTGATAATCAGTCAAGGGCTCTTCTTAATCACTCATCACACTGTTTACATAAATGTTATCAATTAAATCGTTTAGCAGGACGAATGCTCCCATTAATTTGCAGCTGCCAGTGGCCTTGATGATACCATTGTCCATTCTGCTCCCTTTTCGTCTCCACCCAGAGCCAGATCATCACAAAAGGGAGTATGCTGTTGCCACCAATGGAGTGTGAATTTGTTGTCCAAATGAACTCGTCCATGTTGTACTGACTGACATAGACTCAAAGGACTGCTTCAGACGCGAAAAAGTGTTGCTCGAGAGAAAGAGAGAGGTGTATCTAACTAGGTAAGATTTTGTACCCGGAGGCGGGCAATCCTGATGGTAAGTAAGGAGGCTTGAAGTCTTTTCGCCGGGTGCTCGACCAGCGGCTGCATGAAAGTGATCTGATGCATCACCTTCCGAGTATGGAACAATACCCAAAGGATGTCCAAGGCTTTGCCAAGTAGATTGGAACGAACAAACACCCGTACGGCGATACCTGTTTTCATTTGTGCCGATTTTCGAGGCTGAATGACAAGAGGAAGGAGTTTCGGACATAAAGTACTGATATGTAGGTGCCGTTTGTCAATCTCCAGTTCCAATTCCACTACCACTATATAGTATGTCCTCGACACAACGGGAACCGCGTTGCGGGTAACGTGACAACATTGGGATAATTCGTCCGACGATCAAAATCTCGCTTAGCTTTTGGTCTTCGTCCGCCATGCACAGACGTTCTCGACACTCAGAAAATGGCTGATTTCTCCGGCCAAAATACATTCATTTGAGCCCATTAGATGTCCGGTATATGGCCGGAAAACTACGTCAATTGGCGTCAAATCGAGCGTTGACGATATATTGGCTCCGACACGGAAATGCTCTCTCTAGCTTCTGCCCATCATATCTCGCATTTGGCCACCACATCTCAATTTCATCCCCAACGCACGCGATGAGCCTCATCGCGCTGCCCTTCGAGCTCGCCGAAATCATTGTCGACGCCCTCTGGCTCTCATACGCCGACTGTCCAGGCCAGAAAGATCCATTCTCCTCATTGGCATCTACATGGCGCCCTGCACTCCCCCGCATTCGACACCACCGCTTCTCCCACATAATCCTCTATTCTGCTTCATCCAACGTCGTCGCCAAGCTCGCTGCCATCGCGCCTGCTATCCACTCCGTCGTGCGCGCACTTGAATTCGTCGATGCAAATGCCGTTGTCGGTCGTTGGCCAGAAAGTCGAGAAGCCATGAGCCATGTTTTGACCCATACCGAGCTCCCCAACACCCTCGCCCTATTTCGCAACCTGGAACGGCTCGTGCTCTTTGGCCTTCTCCAAGGTTCCATGCCCACCGCGGTTATGACGGCATGCAGCGCGTTCCCCAGACTCACGGATGTGGAACTGGCAAATGTGGAGGTGGAAGAACTCGGGGCTCTTGACGGCCTCATTCGCGCCTTCCCGAACGTCGAGGTGCTCTCCATCTACGCGCTCGAGGTCTCGACGCTTCGAAACGGGCCACAGGATCCCCGAATCGGTCCAGACGCGGAGGCGGCTCCCACAACAGCGGCACTAGGCTCCTTTCCACTTGTGCGGGCCCTCAAACTGAACCCACATACGCCTGGAGACGACGCGCTCTTGGATCTGCTCGCGTCCAAACACAACCCTTTCACTGGCTTACGCTCTTTGACCATCGACTCCCAATACCATGTCATACCCTTTCGCACCGTCTATGACACCCTCCGCCATTGTACGGGCCTCACTCATCTGGTCCTAGATCGAAGTGTGTCTCTTGTCCAATTCCCTTGTCACCCGCCGCTGACGACAGGGCGCAGTATATCATACAGATGAACCCGGCACTCAACTCACATTCCCACGGCATCTTAAATCCCTCCAGATCCGTATCAAGCTCACGCACGTCGATCTCGACGACGATGCATTGATACTCCTCAAACAGTATACTCGCGCTCTGCAGATGCTCGCTGCAGAAACAGAGTCCTCCCCGGTGCCGACGGGACTCCAGCTTAGTGTGGTCATGGGTATCGGGAGACGGTGGAGTATTGACCAGCACGACGAGTTGTGTGATGCTATTGCGGATTTGGACACGGTCCTCGCGCATCCGAGTCTTGTAGGATCCTTGCAGTGGACGATCTACACGAGATATAGGGATACACAGAAGGATATGGAGGCATGGTTATGGAGGAAGTTTCCCAAAGTAAGAAGGGAGTTCTTCGATGGAGAGAAAAAGCGAAGGGGGACCGTGAAGTGGGTGTCCTGAATAGCTTGTATTATCATTTGAATTATTGGTTACACATGTTCTTGGTTTATTGATGGGAGGAAGGTTCAATGCCCTTGGTCTTTTGAGGAATGGATCCACTTGTAGAATGTCCACTGCCAGAATAAGGTAGATTGCAGGTCACTGTTTGTATCACGATTTAGGACTAGACGCCTTGGGCTCGGGCTCTGGAGGTGGGAGACCCCACTCTGGTGTTCCCGCAGGCCGCTCTATGCGTTTCGGTTCCCAATCTTCGTCTGCTTCCGCGTTCAGGCGCTATAATCATGAAATGTGTTTAGCTTGTGCTTGAACGCGGGCATAGAAGGAAGCAAAGAGTTGGGATAATGATCATTACGGTGGGTAGAATTTGGATCCATTCAGGATATTAGAGGAGAGAAGACGCACGAAGTATTCCTCCCGAAGGTCAAACTTCCTCTTGGGTTTCTTGTCCAGACCCAGTGCTTGCTCCTGTGACAACTATAGGCGAAGTATTTAGCAGTCAAGACCAAATAGCTAACACTAAGAGCCACGCACCGTCTTCTGCCTTTGGTCATGCACTTCATACCGTGCCTGCGTGAACGGCGTCACCGCATACGATGCGCCCACCATGAGTAGCACGAATGGTATTCCAAATATGAGCGGGTTCTTCTGCACCGCTTGGTTGAACTTGGACGGGTTCAAGGGCTTTCGTGTGAAGTTGGCCATAGTCGATCGTGGTGGTTCATGGACAGGATGGGATTGTGTGCATCATGATCCAATATTCAATAACTACTGGATACTTATTGCCCACATTTAACGCATATATCGGCGTTTGATTTGTGAGCTTTGGTGTTGCTATCTTGCTCTCTTCACAACTGCAATAAACTCCAAGGTTTACTCTGTGGTATGTATACCGTTTATCGTTTACAACCATCTATCATAACAAATATATCATCATATTATAGCTAATATGTTGCTCTCAGACACCACGCTCGACCAGACTTCTCTCCTTCGTGCCCAACAACGCGCGCCATAACAGTCGTAATGCATCATTTACATCCCGCCTTCTACCCCCACTGCGCTTCCACAACGTCCTGAAGAGCCAGAGGCCGCTCACTATGAACGAAACGTCCAAGAATAATCTGCGTAGGACGATGGCCGATGGTGACCTTCCCTCGCTGGAACTGTTGAGAAGGAACCTCATCAAAATCTTGAACCAGGCCAGAGCGCGATGCAGCGGGTTTAGGAATAGCGACCACAGCCCAAGATCCTCTGCGTCCCATTCTTCCCGCGGACGTCTCGGCCAGCCAGTCGGTCTCGGTGAATGAGATCCTGGCGTGTGCGGCGAAACAATATCCTCCAATGTTTCCAGGCGCTCAGTGACGGCAGCCAGTTGGCTCTGTACGTTCTCCACGGCCCGTTCAAGAGTCGGACGTGTTGCAGGTCGTACAGGAACATAGGGCCCAAATTGCGACATTATTGGCTGTTGCGGGGCTCGAAACTGCGCGTGCAAAGGGTAAAGATTCGCTGGCGGTGTCGTGGTTCCGCCAACCGTATCAGGCCTTGAAAGTGCAGAAGGACTTCTAGTGTCGCCAAAGGCAGATGGCGTAGAGAATCCTGGAAGAGGCTGAGATTGAGGGACGTGTGACGGACCCGGCGACATTGCGAGTGAGCCAGTCATTGGTGTACGGTATCGCGCTGCCGAGAGAGAAGAGCCGGGGCGGTTGGGGGGGATGTCAGCCTCTGAGCGCATTGTGGGCGGAAGTTCGCCAGCCTCATCTTCGCCGCTGTCCTCGTCGTCGGACTCTGGGTCCGGTGGGAGTTGGGATACATGAGACCGCATAATGTATGGCGAACGCTCTTCTTCGTCTGATGTGCTCGAGCCCGAATCTGAAGAATCTCCTGATCGTGTGAGTGTACCTGTGAGCAAGATGAGTATGTAGCTGCTGAATTGACAGAGGTATGTACGCGCACCACTCATAACCAGGTTGTAAGGGTCTCCTCCGAATGATTCCAACTCTTGAACAAGTGTCTTGGCCATGGTCTTATCCGAGTATTTGCGAAGGACCTGGGATGGTTTGCACTGAAGCTTTAGAGTAGGCGCCGCATACACACCTTCATGAGCGTCTCGACATACAGCCATTTAGCCTCAAACGAGTTCAGGTCCTTGTGTTTTGCCCAGGCGTCCCTTCGTAATGGCTAATTAGATAGGACAAGAGGCTATCGAAGTGGTGACACCAACCATTTCGCGCGTCCGAGCATGTCCCATATGCCAGGCCGTGCTGATTTGACATTCCCGCTCGTGGCTGGCAGCAATGAGACGGTTGGCAACGCATTCTTCGTAGAGCATACCTTGCTTGTACAAACTGTTGTGAGCGGTCAGATGGGTAGCAGCGGACGTTGACGGGCGCTGCACACCTGTACATAGTGAGCTTTTCCTCATAGTCCGTTTGGATGGGCCCGGTCTTGGGCAAGCCCTGGACAATTTCGACGGCCCGGTTAAACTGAGCGTCGATAAGCTCCTGGGACGACATCTAGGCGGAAGAAGGTGGTGGTAGGAGGCGTGTTCGGTAAGCGTGTAACTGTTGGCCGTAACCGCGGCCCACCGGTCCAGCACTATCGCCCACGTGAAATACTTAGATCTTGGCTTCTGCCATCACCAATGCACCGACGCAGAGTAGGGCTCGCTGCATTCGACAGTCGTGACCAGGCGCGCCGGTTCAATGAACTCTCCAGTGCACTCTCCAAAACACAGGTCGACCACCTCCAAGGCCAATTAGCCCAATTTCGCACTGCGCTCGCACATTTCGCAGCTGAACACCGTGATGACATTCGCCGCGACCCCACCTTCCGGCACGCATTCCAGCAGATGTGCGCCTCCATCGGCGTCGATCCACTCGCTGGGCCACGCAGAGCCGGATGGTGGGCGGAAATGCTTGGGCTGGGCGATTGGCAGTATGAGCTTGGTGTGCAGATCGTCGACGTCTGTGTGAGTACACGCGACCGGAACGGCGGAATCATTGAGATATCAGAATTGGTGAGGATGGTCACCAAATTGCGCGGTGTACAGGCTGGTGCGGTCGACGAGGACGACGTGATGCGGTCCATCAAAACCCTCCAGCCCCTCGGCGCAGGCTATCAGGTCATCGACATCGGCGGGCGGAAAATGGTTCGCAGTGTCTTCAAGGAGTTGAACGATGACCAGACATCTATCCTCGTTGTCGCTCACGACACTGGTGGTCGCGTGGTAGAAGAGGATCTCATGAAGCGCAAAGGATGGACAAGAGAACGTGCTCATCTTGCTCTCGAGAATATGTACGCTTCCGACGGCCTGTGCTGGATTGATGACCAGGACGAGGAATCCGGCCGCTCATACTGGATATCTGCTGCAATACAATGGAACGAATAACTTTATTTCTTGAGTGCTCTCAGTTCACCAACCTGAACAGACTGCTTGTGAACACAAAACTAAGGAAATTCCGATAAATCATGAGAGAATGTGCGTAGAATGAAGTAAAGGATACAGTGCAAATACAGTCAATGCCTAGAATGATGTTGAAAAGTCCCTTTTGCTCTGCTGGCTCATAATCCCCAGCTCTTGCTCCTCAGCCTCTGCATCGGCCATTTCCCTGTCCGTCATCCCATGTTTTTCTTTGAATCGACTGATTGCCATAAGCCTCTCGTGCCAGTTTGTCGTCACCTCCTCCCGAACTGTATCCCCCTTCGTCTTCGACCACATGGACCCATACCAATCACCAAGCAAACATAACTGCCTCACAAAGCTAGGCAGCTCCGCCGCGCTCACGATTTTGTACTCCCCGATTGGGGCAAAATCTGCCATCCCCTCTGCCCGCTGCACCGTCACCTTCATATACTCTCCTTCCTGCCCGTGCTTGTCGTCGTGGTGCGTCGAAAAGGCAGCGATTGCCCCAAGACTGTGAGGCTCGATGACAATGTTCACGAACTGGAATTGCGTGGATAGTGTGTCGAAGCGATACACCCTTCCGCCATCGTTCCACACAATCCTTACAAAGTCGTTCCCAACATGACTCTTCTTCCGCGTACATTGCTGGTCGTGTTCGTGCGTCGGCATCATTGTCGCCGTGTGGAATAGGATCTGTTTGATGTCGTCCCACCACGCATACGCATATGCCCCGTCCTCTTCAGGATCGAGGCCGCCCGCATACACATCTTCCTGGCCGCGCAGGTCAATTAGACGGCCAACATGCTCCAGAAATCGTGTATATGCCGGGCTACCATATGTGTTCCTCAGGATTTCCAATTCGTCTGTTTGGCCAGGCGCTACGTAGAGCACGCCCACTTTGTGTGTATCAATGACCGGAAGACGGTCTATGGAACGAATGAACGACTGTAAAAGTTTGGACTCGCCCCGGAATGGGACTGGAGTAGGCTTTGTGTGCGGATAGCCAGAGAATTGAAGTGGGAAGAACGAAGGGTCGATGACCACGTCTTTCCTTCGTTGGGACGGGGCGGTCTTGCTCCAGACATAACCGCTGATAGGATCTGGTCGTGCTGGTTCGTCTGCCTCGGTGACATCGACTTCGGTGTCTGTTTCGGTGAGTCTGTCAACGATATTCTGATGCTGCCTTCTATCAGTATCTGGGACAAATGGAACAGATTAGAAAACGTTACCTGTGCGGCATCGCCCAAATCTCCATCGTGTCCATTGTTGAGCGCTGTAGGAGGGCCGCGCTCATCCACCAACGCAGCCGTCATAGAATCCAAGTCAGGGTCCACGTCGCCAACGCCGACCATGGGCGCATTCTCCAGCCGGCACATCCACTTGATGTATCCACTCGGCCGTCGCACTAGTATCTCAAACCAGCCTAAACGGACAAGGGTCCGAATAGTCACAACCGCATTGCCCATGATCCACGTCTTCTCCAAGGACGCAGCCTCTTCTTTGCCTGCGTTTTTCGCGCGCCCCATGATCAGCTCAGAAAACAAGGACGTCGCAGGCCTCGAATCCGCACTACCGTAGGCATAGCGCGACAACCAGTCAAAGCAGACCTCCGTAGCGTCGTCCATCCTTCCATTGCCCTCGTTTGCCAGGAGCAGCTGCCGCGTGATGTATGGAATATGTCCTGGTCTGTCCCCCATCTTCACAGCAAGAAACCACACATACAATGTCCCAAATGACAGAATTCGGACGTGTTGCGCCAAACTCCAGCTCAGCACAGGCTCGTGTCGACGCTCGTTATAATGTTGTAGATATTGCAGGGCGACGCCGAAGACAGTCTTGAACTGTTCGTCCGTGAAATTTGCGTGTAGCTTCGGCGAAGACCCAATGATGTTGAGCAATCCCAAGATATGAGTCGCCATGTGAGGGTTGGACATGATCCGGGACAGCTTCTCGAGGATATGCGACATATACTTGGTCACCGAAGCGGGCAGCTCGTACACTGCAACACACAGCGTGTGCAAACAGCTCTTCTGCGTCGCTGCCTGCAAGTCCAGCCCAGCGACCAGTGTTTGGACCAGCATATGGCACTCCTGCGTTGAGAAGCATCGCCGGTAACTGACCAGATTTGCCAGACTGTGATAGACCAACCCATGCGCATCCACAGCCCGCAATCCCAATGGCCACTTGTTCACCTTCCCCGCAAAACTGCCTTCGGCAAGACCCTTGCAGAGTACCGTCAGCAACCTCTTGCACATCTTTCGTGTCTCTGGGCCACAGAACAGATGTTTGTTGGCCAGTTGAGCTGGCAAATGGCAAAGCACATAAGACAGGAGCTCCCAGTCGTGCTCTTCCTCCAGTATGGTGCACACGGCCTTCAGGAATAAGGACACCGCAAGCACCGGCTGGCGGCCAGGCCCTAGCGGGTCGTACGTGATAATCCCATCACTGGGGATATCCGCATCCGCAATTGCGAAGGGGTACGTCTCTGGAATACGCCAGAGTGTCTCATACACGATGCCCACAGATAATGCGGGTACTCTGGATCGGCTTCGACTTGTAGCGTATGACACCCCGCGTCCTCTGGAATTTCGACGTCTTGAAGGATCCTGATCGTGCGGCATACGTGCTCTCGCCCTCCTCAATTCGGAGATAGCATCCATGGTCGGCGCATCGGGAGTCGTTACAGGGCTCTCCCTCGTCCTTCCAATGAGGCTCGCAAGATTGAACACCTGTCTATCTACATCCCAACTCTCGTCCTTGTAGTATAACCTGTGTGCGCGATCTGCGCGAACACGCATAAGGAACTGCAAGACGGCGAGTCGAACCTTCGTCTGTTGCGAGACATCTAAAATTTTGAGGAGAAATTGATACACCTGTAAGGCTCGTTGGCGACATTCTTCCTCCAGAGCCCGCGACGTGAACGAAAGCTGTGCGAATATGCTTATGAGTGCGCTCACGCCGCCGACTGAAAGCGGGACTGTCGTTGCCTTGGTCCCAGCATCACGTCCTGAGATTGTCACGCTCTCGTCGAAGACTTGAGGATGTGTGGACTGCGATCTCGAGGCTGTCCCTGTGAATGAAGACAGAATTGACATTAGGCCCTCGCGCTCCCTGCTGGGGAAATCACTCATATGCCTTGAAGGCGTCGGTGTATGCACAACAGGGGACGAGGACCGTGTATCTGAGGTGTCGCCAGACGTCACAGTATCAGCATCATCGGAAACCGGGTCGTCCGTCTAGAAAGACAGTCAGCACTGAAAACAGACCCCAAGTAAGGTGACATACATATCCTTCATCGAGTACCGCCATTTCCAACAGCTCAAGGTAATGTTTCACGTCTTCGCCGTCTTCCGTCCTCAGCACAACCTCATCCCCAAGGACTCGCCAGATGGCGGTACATTCGTCCAAGTCCCGCTCTCTGGGTGATGCTACTGTCTTCCTGCAGTAATCGTAAACAACATCCGCTAGAGGGCCGCGGTATGATGGCATATCCCTCACGCTCTCATAGACATCCCACAACGCGTCCATGACCGCAGCTGTTGTCGCCACCCTGCCGACTCCCACCATAGCCGAATTATCCAAGATGGACTTCCATCTGTCGAGCCAATCGGGGGACGTTGGCGTGATGTCGTGCTGGTTTGCCATGATAGCAGGGAGTTTTGCTGTTTCGACATCACTGAGGTGGCGAGATATGCGTAAGAGGATAGCACATAGGTCGGGTTGACAGTTCAGTGAATGGTCCCTTGATAGAAGAGAACTAAGAAGCCGTAGTAGCGGCATGCCCGAGACTGGTAAGGGGTTTTGTCCGAGATGGACGTCGACTGGCGTCCCATCTGGATTCCTGCCTCCAGAGTCAGCTGACGTGAGCATGGCAAGAGTAGAATACTTACACGAGGTGTAAAATGTATCCTGCGAGGTTGTATAAGGTCTCGCCGACTGCTACAGCCTCCTGGTCATCCAGTCGAGCGCTCATCTCGTCCCTGTCGTCCAGCTCTTGCATGATATCCCGCAACGTCCCGGCCATTTCCCCGAGGACGCGTTCCTTCCCCTCTCTGAGCAACAAAGCGTTGGGGGCATGCATTCCGAGATCAACCCAAGCTTGAACGCTGTCCGCCATGGCCTTGCCGAGCTTTCCTGCTTCCCAGCCGCTAAGATTGACATCGTCGAATGCGCGCTCCATGAGTTCCTCTTCGATGTCGAGACTGCCTGGGGCACCGCTATGAGCGTAGTTGAGCGAAGCTTGTTGGGATATGTACGCACGAGCCAATCTAGTCGTCAGTGCTCGGCGAATGCGATACCGCAACGTACGGTGCGCGCCGGAGCACGTCGCGGCCACTTTGGCATAGCTTTCCATGTCACTGATATCCCACTCCTCTGGCGGCGGCGGGCTGAGGTGACGCTTGAGCACAGCGAGACATGTGCTAGAAAAGCGGCCATTGAACAGTCTCTCAACGAGTTCAATGATGCGATCTTCCGTTGTGAGTAGTTTTGTCTTGGCCGCTGTTGGGATGGACAGCCGAGTGAGGGGCACAGCGTATGCAGACATCGCCCGAAAACAGACGGGCAGGATGCCGTGTAACGAGGCGGCGGTTAGGCGAGGGATTTGCAATGATAGGTGTTTAAGATATAGGTCTACCGCGATGTCGGCTGGTGTTTTGGAAGGGGGGGCAATACTCGAAGGCGTGAGGGGTGATGCAAGGCCGGACATCGAGCTGGGATGTCTTTTGTGGCTAATTGCAGGCCGAGATGGGGTGCTGGTGCGTGATTCAGGTTCGGAGGGAGCTGGGGAGGTGACCGTTGGGATTTGTTCTGGAGTATAGACGATGAATCGGTCCACCAGCTGGGCATAGAACTGGACAACCGCTCGTAGGTCCTGCTCGGGTACCCGCGCGGCAATTTCAGGCTTGTCCGCAATCGAAGTGAGAAACTCGGCTAGAATGCCAATGCTCCGCTCCCTCTGTAGTTCCTCCGCGCGCTCGATGCCCTCCGCGCCCAATCTGTCGAATGCGCCGTTGATCCAGCTCTTCAGCAACTCAAGAAATGGGATTTCGTTCCCCACAATGTCCGCGCCAAATTTTGAGACAGCGCGAAGAGCCTTGAAGCGCGGCTCCCATAGTTCCAGACTCCACTGCACTGGCGATCCAAGAAATAAAGAGAAAAATGTGAGGCGGTCAGCTGTCCCAAGGCTTCCGGCTTGGTCGTTATCCCAGTATCCTGCAAGAATATCGAAGCCGGCTACTTGGCATGGAGTTGGGGAATCGTTCGAGCAAAACCTGTTGAGGATAGGGAGTAGTGTTGAGCAGGGCGGAAGCGGCGAATGAGTTGGCAGGGCCTCCGCCAGCGCGCGGGCATGTCCTAAGCTTGGTGCTGCCGATGACTGGGATAGTTCGTAGAGGAGCGCGTCCACGCTGAGCGTCATCGGGGTTGTACTGTAGATCGACGCCGACGAGCTGGTGTTTTGCGAGATGGGCGTTGGCCGTCGTGTTCTGGCCCAGAATCCAGTGTTTGCTCGACTGCGCCTTCCGTTCGTTTCGACATCGGGGCGCGACATCCAGTCATGCACGTCGCCGTGAGCGTCCAAGCTGTCATAAGTACCGGTCACATGATACGACGCGCTGCGATGAGGCAGTGATTCTGACGCGGCCATATTTTTTCTCAGGCGGACGTGTATGCGCTCTATCCAGCTAACAATGTCCATCCTCTGATACTCAGAGGAGTATGAAGGCTATTTTTGCTACGTAAACTGCAAAGTTGCAGAGGTGTGTGCTGAATGAAATATTCCATTGAAAGCTATTCAAAGAAGGGTATGTGTGTCCAAAACGTCTTGCATCCACGATTCATATAAGTCCATCTTTACTGTACCCAAGTTACCGCCGCTTCTTTGTATTTCGCCTTGGGCTTATAATTTCCCTTCTTCATCCTCTCTCTAACGGACGTGTGGAATAATGGGTGTTGAGCCGAGAGGTCACGGCCTTGGCCAATATTCCATCTGTAGGTGTATCAGAACCGAGAGCTTTCTGCCGTATTTAAGGACACGAACCCAAAGTCCTTATGCCAGTCACCCTTCGCGTCCTGCCATACCGAAGTCATAGGCACGATTTCTAACATCCACCAGAACGGAACCTGCCACCAAGTCCCCGATGCGAATGTTAGACTATCATGAATGGGTGCCATCACATCCGCAGAGTCTCTGGGGTCCGACTTCTGCGATGGCTTAGGTTCGATACCAATGGACTCCAGCACGTTGTCTAGAAAACTGATACCACAATCCGCTTCCATGACTTGAGAGACCATCCAGCGTAGTGTGACATGGCTAAGGCTTGTTTTATCTGTATTGGCAAAAGAACCGCCGCCTACATCTGAATAAAAGATGAGCATTTACCAAACAGTCCATGGTTGACGCATACCAGAATGGCATCCAGAAAACCAAACTTCTTTGATATCTGTCTCTGTCCAGCCAGAGCCGTTGTCGTCGTCCTCTGGATCTTGGTCTCCATCTGGACTCTTGATGGGAAAGCCACATATTGTCCACGACTTAGTCTTGGCCTTGGCGGGAAATGGACGATGGAAAAGATTGGCTTTAAACCGAACGCGATGCTGTCACATGGAATGGGTCCCATCCTTTGCTTTCCGAAGCGTATGCATACCTCGTCAAGAGCAAGAGCATGTCGGAACGTTTTGATAGACCGGTTTGAGTTCGTGAACGGTAGTGTCTTCGCGACCACAACACCGACACTAGAGACGGTCTCCCTGGGTAGTATTTTAGCCATCGCGGAGCGATATGGAGGGACTGCACACATACCAAGCGCCGAGAAACTCGACTCTAACGTTATGACAGAAGGTCTGCTTGAATCCGCGTGCCAGCTCGACGCCCGCTTTATCCTCTCGTTTGTATAGCTTGTAGGCAAACAAAACCTGCTCGTGGTTGTCGCGAGGAAGCAGCCCAATCTTGTGCAGCATCCCAGCGAGCGCGCGCGCACAGTACGCACCCCGAGAAAAACCTACCATCCAACGTTAACGCAGGAAGTCGGGAATACCTATGTAGACTCACCAAAGAGACATATTCTGTCGCCCGCACGATAATTCTGCATAAGGAAGCTGTATGCCTCCATAACGTGCACGTCGAGATACCTGCAGATGTGCGTTTAGACGCGGACGATTTTTTTGTACAGTGCCACTTGGTCACTAACCATGCTATTCCCGCATCCAAAAGCTTGGCTGCCCACTCGAAAAGTGGCGATACAACGCCAGGCGCAAAGAACGTTCCAATCCCAGGCTGAAGCGAGCAAATTCAGCTGGTTTATTCTAATGGCAGTCAAGAAAAGTGGCCCGTGCCTGATAGTAGCACACTTGTGTATCGGGATCATCCTTCTTGAGAGTGGAGAAAAACCATACAACATTTGTGTTCTACGTGTGTTTTCAGCATGGCGAGCCATGATTTATGACAATGATAGTGTACGTGGTCTTCGTACTGGCTCCAAGTGCCATCTAGGCAGACAACCAGCGTGCGGGGCATGATACTGCACCTTGCGGGTGAAGGCAAGTACAAAAGGCGGGCGACTGGCGTGCTACAGCCGGGTGGAGGGAGCAAGAAGAGGTCAAGAAACCTGCTCCAAGCTACTTACGAGTTCTTATATACTCCGGTTGCTCCAGTCGTCATAGGCGCGTATGGTATATGATCCGCTCGGTGTTTCTTCGAAGTGAGCTACTGACAGAGAGGTTCGCGCAGGAAAAGGGCGTCCAGATCAGCGTAATGAGAGTTGAGGTAGTAGAGCTTAGTCGAAAAAGGACCAGTCAGGCAAGAGTAGCTTAGGTATTGTGATAGGGACATGATGGCATGCATAAGGAAGCCTGCGAGCGAGTCCTAGAACTCGTGGTACCAAATGCCATGCACGTGCTGATGATCAGCGTTGCAAGTTGAGAATTCCATCTATGATTATCTGAGCGAAGTCTTCCCTCGAGCTCATTAGCTTCAAATATGACCCTCTCCAAAATGAGCGGTGGACAAGGGCAGAATATCGAGGCACTGAGGCAGCCACCAGGGCAGATGTCGAAGGCAAATCAACGAGGAGGCACGGTTTGCAGAGCGTGGATAATCGCCCAGGATGAGGAGATCCAAATCCGACCATTTTAGGCCCATTTGCGGGAATCAGAACGAGCGGTGGTCGCGCACTTCGACCCCATACAGGCGAAAAACAAACGGGGCGCATACGTAGAGGATATACCGAAGTGCGCTAACCGGTTGGTGAATGATGATCATGGTAAAAGAAGAAGGTTGACCGATCAGCACAACTCACGTGAAGGACACACATATTGCAGTTTGCCTCTGTAGCAAGCCAGGTTGGATGGTAAACAAATTTGGGGTTTTCATTCAGCTTTGATCATCGGACAGAGAAAAGTGACTATGTAAAAGCAACCTCTGAAGAGCAGCGAGGTACTTACAAGGATATGACATTGAGTCCTACGCTTCGACGGTAAGTACCACTCTTAAACGAGTTACATAAGTAATACCTAATCAATTTCCATCTTTACAGAATGGGGAATACTGGATCCGGATGTGTGTGCTCTAAATGTCCTGGTCCTAACGTCCAACGTCCTCAAATTGACTAACACCATCGTCCCCGTTGAGCTGAACTCCGGTACGAGGACCACCCTACATGACTTTGCTCCTTCCTTCACGAGCTTGCTTCCAAACTTCTTCTGTCCTCCAGACAGGAATATGTCTGGCGATCCAGCCAACAGGAACGGGTCTTGTCCGTTGTACGGCAAACACCATAAAGTATCAGGAGCGGTGGGTGCAATATGCCGCCATTTCAGTGTCGACTCGAGCATGGATAAACGAGAAGTTGTAGGCGGAGTGGAGATGTACTTGAAGATATCGTTGAGTGGTTGACCAGCATGTGCAAGAATGCATCTAGACAGTGGCTTTTGTCCAACAGTACCAACACGTATAAAGGCGGGGTTCGTTTCGCAGTAGAAGCTTGGCAAAGAAGCGACAGGACCCATCATCGCTCGAGGGAATGGTTGTTGAGGTAGAATGACACCCGACGGGTCATTTTCACCAGGAAGAATATGAATAGGCATTGCAGATCCGATATCTTGTAGGTGACCAGCCAGGATTGTAGTAGGATGAGGCGAGAACGTAGACGGCTCGGCCCCGTATTTGCCTCTCTGCATATCATCAGCATTGGTTAGAAGAGAAGGACGAGCTACGGACCGTCTTTTTAGAGCCCTCTTCTTCGAGAAATGGTTCTGTCGATGATGGTAATGGCGCAATGGAGTTTCCGACAATAATGAGCCTTGATATTTGAGCAGCGAATTTACGGTCTTCGATACCGCCCTCTTCGCCGGAAAGATATTCAATCATCATTTGGACGGCGAGGCTGGAGGACGTCTCGGCGCCAATATCTAACCCGGATACTGCTGCTATCCATTCATCTTCCGGGGAAACACCTGTACAGAGTGAGGTGAACACTCGCGAACACTTCATTCCACGAACCTTCCACCTCCATATCACTATCTTCGTCGGGCTCTTCAATCATTGGTGCCATACCAGGGAAGCAAAAGTCAACAACCTCGAAGTCTCCGTCAGGTGTTTCCATGCCGAGTACACCGACTACAACGCCGGTCACAAGATGCGCCTCCTTGATCTTCTCACCGACGAGCTTGACGCGCCCTGACTCGTCTTCCAGTAGTATGGCGTCTTGAGGAGAGCAATACTTTGGGGCGGACGGCGGGGCTGGAATTGAATGCTACGCGTTTAAATTTAATGCGCCGGCCGTTTTGCAAGGAGTTCAAGTGGACGTACATCACGAGCAATATCTTCGAGTACATTTGGCTTCAGAGGCATATCCACATATACTGTGCCCAATATCCAGCATATCTGACCCTTGAGTATGTCCAAGACGCGATCCACATAGACAGGGCCACCTAACATGGTCAAAAGCTGAAAAGACACCGTACTCTAAACGCACCAGAGATGTTAGCCCAGCGTGCTTTTGCCTCTTCTTCGACCGCTCTACGTAGAATCGTCAATCGATAGTAGTATATATTTGCATATTGGTGTTTGTAGGTGGTCTTGTCGACTTTGAGTTTGAAGGACGGTGTCGCGTCTACGGCATCCAGTACGACTGTTGTCGCGCGTTTAGGTGGCGTGCCTTCCGTTGGTCTGACTATGTTTCATTGAAGCAAAACAAATACGGTCGCTGTATGCGCACATTATATCAATGTTGGCCATTCTGGACGCGTCGTGGTGGCGTGAGGCTAGGGTGAACACGATCGTGCTTGCGGATCACCGGCATCAGTATTGTGGATAAAAACCACTTTTGAAGACTGCTTGAAGATAACTTATTTAGCTACTGACCATCATTTTGAGGATCTGGGTTTCTCTTAACATTGACACTGAGATTTCAACCATAATTTGACCTCAAGCAACAGCGTGATAGAATGGGGTACAGCAACATTGTCATACAGAATACTATTCAAAATTTACAGCGCCAAATCCTTTGATATTTCTAGCTCGTGCCGAAGGTGCCCCACAATGGTGACTGGCTCCGTGCATGTTGAGTAGACGCGCAAACCCAGCAAGACGCTGTCGAGATCCTCGTCGAGTGCCGATTCCGTATTTTTCCTGGGCTCGGTTTCTGACGATTCAGATTTTGCGTCGTCCGTGTCCGCGTCCTCTTCCTTTTCATTCCCATCTTCGGCTTTTTGGCTCGAGTCGCTAGCGTCATCTTTGGTATCAGGCTGACATCCAGGTCCTTTGGCGAGCGTCTCCTTGGGTGCAATCTTGGCCTCAAGGCCTTCTGCCACAGCTTCCTTGACAATGCCCTTTTCGTCGGGTTGGTCTCCACTGTTGTCGTTGTCCGCCTTTGTCTTCGAACGCGCCTTCTCTTCCAGGTCTTTAAGGTCCTGACCAGCAAGAATCTCGAGTGGAATCGGCATGTAGCGTGATTCGACTTTCATGTCGCAATCTAAGGGTTACCAATAAGTTCCTTTGCTTGTGTCAAACAAGCGTAGTATATACTCATTGCCATTGTACGACTCTTCGCCCTCTCGGACAGCACCCTTGAGAGGGCACTCTTGTTCCAGTCCGAATTCCAGTAGTCGGATTCCGAACGAACTAGGATTCTGTCGAGTCGGACATGTACAACATACTCTCCCGGTTCGAGATCGACCACGGCGTTGACGGAGCGCGTGTAAGGCCACACGTACGATGACTTGGTGAGCATCTTCTTTTCCCCCTTTTTGAAGACGACAAAGTCGAAAGACCACTCGCATCTTCCTCCGATATCTTCAAAGTAGCGAGTATCCGCGCGCGATAGGACGATGATGGATTGAGGTGCCGCCTGCGGGACGGTGAAGGTATCTACAGGGGAATGTAAGCCACGCGGTGACTTGGTACTGGTGGGAAGAAAGACGGACAAGAGACGTCGCCGTATGACCATGCAGAGGGCATTGGTCGAGTAGTGACTTGTAACCATAGATTAGACATTTTCCACCTCGAGTCGAAAAGGAGAGTGCAGTCGATGGTATCCCAGCACTTCAAGAAGTCAGAGTCTGAAAATTACTTGTAAGCCAAGCCTGAAAGAAGAGAGCACACCAACATTCCATCAAGAACTGCCCGTCATCACCAAAGGAGTGACCCATTTCAGGCAAGCGTGCTAACCACTCTCCCGTCCACTGAGCAGAGCCATCCGACCATCTTCCTGTCCATTCGCTATTTCCCCAAGGATTCCTGACAAGAACAAACTTCGTCCCATAGATCTCAAAGGCGCGTAGGATGGAATACGCATGTCCACCAATGAGTCCGGCGATATTAGCTTTTGCATCGCCATTTCTGGCTTGACTGAGTTTACCGTAGCCGACGCCAAAAAGACGGTCTTTGTTGGCCAGCAAAAGCTCTTGCCAAAGAACATCGGGGTCTAGGATATCCTTCGTTATGTTAGTCGAGTCTGAAATATGTAGACCAGTGGTACGTACCTTGACAGAGGTAAGCAATGACACGCCGCTAGACTTGCTATCAGCGGGTCTACAAGGATTTAGGACACGAGGCGCACCCAGTCAAGTCCTCAATAGCGTCGCTCGGCATGCCGCCCTCGATGGATGCATAGCTGCCATGCAACTTTGCATACGCCTTCTCAATCAGCGGTACCCAAGTTTCTCCATCGGTCCCTGATTTAGCAAAGTAGAGTGATCTACTGCCCTTCCTTGCGGTTGCATCGTATTGACGTTTGTCGTTGTGGTAAAGGACCTTCTCACTGTGATCAAGTTCCTCAAACTTGGGTGTCGTCGTGTACAGAAGGCTTGACACGGAATAAATAAATGCAAGAACAGAGAAAGGAATGAAGGGCACGTACTCGTCAATGATCACAATGACCCACTTCGTGTCACGGAAGAAGACAAACCCATATACACCGACTTTCTCGTCGCGGGCCACACAAAACTTCTCTACCAATCCCTGTGCGGTCGCCATCGTTGCCAATGCCGACACAAACCAACAGTCCCCAAGGGCACCTTGGACAATGTCGCTCGAGGATGCGCCATCGATGAAGAAATGGGGCGCATCAAAGATCTCTGTAACGCGTCTGCAGTCCCATGGGTTGAACAAATCAGAGTCTGTGTCGAGTCCGTTCAGGCAACGCCCTCGGTCATTCTCCAGGTCAAATTCGGGATCCCTATAGATCCTGAGTGATCATATCTTTCGGCGGCATGGATTCTTCACACACCTAAATCTGCGGTTCCGTGCTCTGCAATCCTTTGAAATGTTCTCGACTTGTTCTTTGCATTCCTCAAGCGCCGCATCCAGCTCCGAGCTAACAAGCTGTCCCGCGGCATCCTTTTGTTGTCCGAATACTGCTTGATTCTTTGAATTTGGCGTGCGGTTGAACTTGAGATGGTCAAAATCGGCCAGCTTCTCGGCAGTATGAGTCTTCCTCGCGCGCGATTTCTTGGACACCATTATCAGAGTGAGAGAGTAGGGGGGAGAGATGGCGTCAGTGCCCTACTACTTATAGCATATTTCGACGCCCACAGTCAAGACCTGGACTGATAGGCGTCAGAGCGCTGTCTTGTAATGATTGGGTTTGACTTGAAATGAGGTTCGTAGACATTTCGTAGGCGCTATGAGGGGTGATAGAGAGCGTACTCTGGTTTAGGTGCACACTCGTATTGTAGAATTGGTGCCACTGCCCGATGGATTGTGCTGTGCGATCTCATTCCTAGATAGTAGAAGGGCTCCCAAGTTCGGATGTGCCGAGGCCGTCTTTTGAAATGGACATCTGCGTTGGATGCCCGGAGCACGAATAATGCTTTAAGGTACTTCAGCTGTGGTCGCTCACTTTTGGTGATACTTTCGACCGGTGCACTCCGAGCGACATCATACTCACCATTCCAGCCGTCTGCTGTCGTGGCAGTATGCACAGTCGATTCATTGAGTAGCCTTTATGAGCGGTTGTAAACACTTGGTATATGGGAGATTGATTGGACTTGGTCACTGGTGCCATCTGGTGGACATGGAACTAGGAAGGAAAACAAGCGATCACGGACGTATGGCTTCGATCAATTGCTACATTTCTTGCCGTCCACCCGTCATGAACACATCTCGTAGGTGATTTTAGAAAAGACTTGTCCATTTATACTGAAGACACAGTTAGAATGGATTCCGTGCTCTTCGCCTGATTGCTTATGCCCCAACCATATCGCCCCGCACATCGTGACATGCGACCCAGACGCGTTCGCGTCTGAACTGGACACGACCTTTCCTCACTTGGCTTCCACAAACAGCGTCCCCGGTCCAAATGAAGAATCAGAAATACTGTCTCGCATACTGCCACTACAAACCAGTCTAGCACAACTCGAGAACACCGCCAGGAAATTAGCCGCTATTTGTGAAGCTCTTGACGCTCAAATGCAGAGCATTGACGAGAATAGGCAAACCCTACGGAGTGCAATAAACGCTGCGAAGAGATTTCTTAGTCCGGCACGACGGCTCCCTCCAGAAATTTGGCAACGGGTCTTTCTTCAAACAATAGACTTCCCTATCCCTCATACTATCGACCGCCAGATACTTGGAGATACGTGGTGGAGAATTAATGACTGCGAGAATCCCTTGTGGACCATGGAACTGGTATGTCGTGATTGGCGCCAAATTCTACTATCGAATCCTCGACTGTGGTCTTTCATCAACATCAACATTGCTCAACACTTGTCCTTAACTCATCCTCGCAACATCTCCCGTATGTCCTTACATGTGGAACGTGCCGCTATGTGCCCCCTTTCCGTCTGCCTTTTTGTGCCATCCAATGATGGCGAAGACGAGCTCAGTGACGAGCTTCTCATGTTCCTCTTCTCGTTCGTGCGCAGGATAGAATCATTGTGTCTCATACTCCCTCTCGATGCGGTAGCAACGATGGAGGTTCTCCAAACTCACTTCGTGTCTTTGTCATCCTTATACATCGTCAATACACCGTATAGCGAATGGGATGAAGAGCATGATGGCGTGGACGACATTGTCTCCAACATAGTGTTTGCGAAATGCACCTCCCTCCGCGAGGTTACGATAGTGGACGTATCCACTGTTACATATCAACTGCCACTCCCGTGGAACCAGATTGTGTCTTACTCATGTCTCCCTTCAACCTTTGCGATGCCGCGGGATTACATCCCAGGCCCATATCCAAAGGACGTGCGAAGAGCACTCAAAGAGGCGGAAAGATTAGAAGTTTGCAATGTCAAGCTCCATTATCAAAGCGACACCTTCGATGGCCTGGTCATCACCTGCAACTCACTGACCCATTTGACCATAACCTGCACGAAATATATCCCCGACAACCTGGTCATCCGCGAATTCTTCGAGGGCCTCACTCTTCCTGTGCTTCGCGCTCTCGTTATACGGCGCGATATCCTCATACAAGAGAGTACGATACAAGATAGCTCCAACTTCCTGGCTGTTGTGGAGGCCATACAGCGTTCACGCTGTCCTCTCGAGCACTTCGAGTTCGGTGACGGCGACATCACGCCAGTGGATCTTATCCGACTGATACACACCACCACAAAACTCGAAGAGCTACACTTGCGGATGGTCGGTGATGCCCAGTCCCCCGCTTTCACCAGCGATATTGCGGCAGAATTGTCGGAGGTGACTCTTTTGCCACGGCTTCGTGTACTTGAGATATCAGGAGGGATGGACGTTGGCGTCGACGGGGTCATGGACATGGTACACGCTCGAGTAGGCTCTACGCCGCTTACACATCTCGACCTTGGTTGGGTCTTGACCTCGAGCGAAGATGCTGGCCATGATGCAACGCAAAAGGCAACATTTGAAGGGATTATAGAGGATATACTGAGTCGATTAGAAGAACGCCATCGAACAGATTTAGTGTACACTGTAATGTTGCACACCATGTAGTTCGTTGGCCTTGGTGGTGTCAAGTACGATGTACATATAGTGACTAGCAGCATTCCAATGGAATGCACCACACCAGGGCAATACATCATCGTCGGTCACTTGGCACTGCCTTTCTTGGCGACAGTTCATCATCATGGTCGCCAATCGTGGTCCATTGCGCTTCTTCTCCTCTGACGACCCCGACCATGGCCACAGACAACGACGTGCAAGCTTTTCTGCTGCTTACGCTGGAAAACATTACGTTGCGGACACCCTACCAAACCAGGACAGGCATCCTTGGTTTAGAATGTGTTACTCTCTCTGCTTCCGCTGGTCGCGAGCGGGACGTCTTTCTCGTCTTCAAAATCAATGACGTGGAAATCCCTATTGAACACTCTCGCCATATCAGCCTAGATACGTCGGCAGGCCATGTTCGCAAATACACGCTGCTCCCGACGTCTACAGACCCCGCAACAATCACCATCGAGGTCCCGACGAATTGGACGCCAACGTACATTGAAGATATGGAAACCTTTGACAGCATACTTGGGCAATACACGGACTTTAGTCACGCCGCTGGGGCTCCAACGACGTACAATAACGAGAAGTCGCGTCCGTTGAGCGACTATCGGGGTCACCTGGTCCTGGTTAACGAGGACAATGGCGAGGTCGTTGGTGAATTCGACCGCAAAATTAACGTTCACGAAGACCCAACACTTCATAAGCAAGGACATGAGAAGGATCCTGTTGTCATCGAGTTGCCGGAAGGCCAATCCATCGAGGACGAGGACGAGAAGCCGCTAGAGTTCTTCGCGCGTGCGGTCCCTCCTGACCAACAGACCTTTATTACGAAGTCGGCTACGATTGTCAGGTGCGTCGAGACAGCTCTCCTGTGTTGCAGACTGCTGATCACATTTACAGCCATGCTATCACTGGCGGTACAAGCCTATTCATCTCGGTGTTGCACGGCGCCTCGAACATGTATATCCAGCGTTCCGCCCCATCTCCCCATCATCCAGACAACCTCACAGCCTCAGCTGGTTCAAACACTGGCGCTCCCCGCCCTCCTCCCCGCGCTCTCACTGTGCTCACATCGGACCGCACTCGCCAAAACCTCCATACTGCCCACAAGTACACAGGAAAGGCTGTCGAGGTCAGCGGAAAGACCATAGCTATCGTCCATGGAATGATCAAGAAAGGGATGGGCTCGGAGAAAGACAAGGACAAAGGCAAGCGAGCGGTGACGGCGCCTTCTGGCCTCAGCCCAAGCCCAAGCAAATCTGGATCTCGCGCTCCGTCGCCTACGCCCTCAATATCTCGCTTGTCGCCTGCCCCTGCATATACTTCAACCGCCTACACTTCTTCTCCCACCAGCCAGTACTCAACAACCCAATTCTTGGCACCGTCAGATAGCAAGCCACCGCTTCCGCCCAGAGGGCCTTCTGGATCTCGTACTCCCTCTCCCTCTCCGCCCTCTGGCCCGCCGCTTCCGCCCAGGAAAGTCGGCTTCACCAAGCGTCTTCTTTTATCGGCAGACCTCATTCTTTCAACCATGGACGAATCTGCAAAGCGTATCCTGTTGTCCGGGCAAGAGAATGTGGGGAATGTGATGCGGCACAAGTATGGCGAACAGGCTGGAGCGAGCTCAGACATGGCTATGGGGACCGCGCGCAATGTAGCACTTGTGTATGTGGATGTGAAGGGCTTGGGGAGACGTGCAATCCTGCGCACAGCCGGGAAAGAGTTTGTCAAGGGAAGGCTTCGATGATTGGGACTTGCGCGCTTGAGCTTGCGCGGCCTACATGGATGTAGTAATTTGTATTAACGGACTATGAGCAAACTTGTGTGATGAACATTGGGTTTAGCATGAAAGGGGATGCAAGCAGAATGTCGAGCTGTTTGGTGAAGAGATGGTCATGAACTGCCCGAGATACATTTTGCCCGACGCAATGAGGAGAAAGCCTAACGAGCAAACGCACTTGCTTATCAATTAAGGCCATTTCTTGACCAGGCCAGGCAAGACACTGGCAAGGCATGATGCATCTGAGCCTCAAGATCGCGTTCGAAGCGATCGAGTGGATTTGGACCAAACCACCACTGGCATCTGGGCACCGAACATGGACTTCGACGACCCCAACCTAACAGAACTCTCGAACGAAAATGAACATGAACCCGCGCCGAAACATCATCTTCCAACGACAACCTACTATGTGGTTGAATACCCTGGACGCGTCAAACCAACATCCGTGCCAGACGTGGTGAAAAACCTGGGCGGGATGGCGGTACTGGAAAGTGCTTTCCGGCGCGGCGCTTCCAAGCAGGAGACGCTCGTAGAGCTACATCTACGTCCGGACAATCCCTTCTCGCATCCTGTGCCGGCCAATATTGTGAACTCAACAACAATGATGATGAAGGTGGTCAAGCGCAAGAGGAAGAACGCGAACCCAGAGGATCCAGTTCAGGGCGAGTATACGGCGCAAATGGTGGGCGTCGTGCCGAAGACTGTCCGGTTCAGACGTGCGTTAAGTCACCTAACTGTTCGTTGTTACTTACCGGATATCAGACATGGCGGACTTTCAGTTCCAGCCAGAGGCTGATGATAGCATGACTAAATTGCGAATGGCTCTCGAGCATATGGACGGTAGCTCAATACTCTTTGGGCATGTTGGCTATTACTCATGGTTTGCAGTGGAGTCCATCTGCAAGTATACCATCCCTCCAGAGAAATATGACTTTACGATCCCCGTCGAGCCACAGCAACAATCTCGTATGGACATCGATATCGACCCTGCACTCCTCCCAGAAGCGCCAACCTCTCAAACTACGTCGGAGCAACCAACAGTCAAGAGCAATCTTCGTCTGTTTCCACCACCCATATTCAGTAGACAACATATACCACAACATTACAAGTGCGTATTCTCGCTTATGCAGGACACTAGGGGCTCATCAAGATGCATTAGCTTCAAAGCAAATTCCGCGTCCATCGTTTCATCGGTAGTGGATGAAGAAACTGGAGAAGAGAAAACACGTCTCATAAACCGAATGCGCTGGAAAGGCTATGGACCTGCTACCATTTCCTTTGCCGACTCTACAGTTCGTTTCTTCCCATCTATTTGCCTCCATGATTCATTTCTCTCTAGCTACCATCAAAACCTCCGCCAAATGTTGAAGCAGCGCGGTCCCAAGTTGATGCCACACTTCTGAAGAAGCTAGGCGAGGTTAGCACTCCTTGATCTTCCTATTCGTCATTATTTCTGAGAACATGTAGCACTTCAAGCAACGTCCCGTCTGGACGCGCACGTCGCTGTTCAACCAGTTTCCTCCGCAGGAAGCAAGAGAGATTCACAAGTATGCCATCAACATTCAAACATCTCTCCTTCCATTGACCACATTACCCAAGCTCCAAACTCATATTGCCGCTTGTGTGCTACGTCTTCCAGGACGGTCCTTGGAGGGATACTCTCGTCCGCTTCAATTACGACCCACGGTCAGAGCCAGAAGCTAGATTGTGTGTCTCTCATCCGACTTGTGCATGTACGTTGTTGACAATGAATAGATATCAACGTTTATATTTTCGAAATGCAAACCATCCCATTTCTCGACCTTCTGTCACGACGCGCAGGCAGGATCGCACTGCATACAATGTCCTTCTAGATCCTTCAAATGAGCGTCGTATGTCGCACGTCTTCGACGGACAAACGCTATCCAAAGAGACTGCAGCCTTCCAGCTCGTAGACATCCATGACCCAATGCTGAAAACCATGATTGAAGACCCTGCTGCCTTGCGAGAGACGTGCGATGTGAGTTTTTTCTCCCCTCTGTGCGCCCGTTCACTCATAACGATAGGAACGCGACGGGTGGTATACAACCTACAGTTATGAGCGCATCAAGGCTGTCCTCCGGCATAAATTCTTCTCGCTGCTTCAAGGCCACATCGCACCGAATGAAGAATGCGAGAGGTTGCTCGACACCTCTGAGTCCGCTACACAGAAGTTGTCAAAGAATATGGCGCATCGCCCACGGCCAGGCAAGCACAATATGGCCAAAGGAGCTCTCCCGCCTGCAGATGCAGCGGTACGTAGATTCCAGTATTCCGTCAGCAGAGCGCCCTGACATATACGATATAGGCCATTCGACTCAAAGGGATACTGGACCGAAACGCGAAGTCGGTTCAGATTCCGGGGAGAGCGTCTTCTTCAACGTCCTAGGCGTCTTGCGCTTGCTTTCATATGTTATTTCACTGCTATTCCACTGTATCAACCAAGTTTTTGTGTAATGTCATGTTCGAGTATTGGGAGTCCGTGCTCTAGGGAATCCGTCAATGTGCTCTATAATATCGAATCAGCTAATCAATGATCCTGGTTTGTCCACACTGGCAGCTCATGTGCTTCACATACAAGTACTTAGTGGGGCCGTTCGTTTATTGAGGACAACCACGATGTAAGATTGAACAGGATTTGAGCACAACTTCAAGTTGACAACTTCAAGATTGCTTTGAGCAGACGTGAGCGATAAGACGTCCACGACGTATATATGTCAAATGTGCATGTGAAGAGCCATTCCGAGCATTTGTATCAGCAGCATCGCCCTCATAAACCCACACAGAGGTCTCGCCCCCAAAACATACACTGTTTTTGCAGTTTTTCGATTGTTTCATACAACGACGACGGGAAGGAAAGGGCCATAGTCATACAAGGCATGCAGGAGGGTGGGGTGGTGATAATGCATATACGTTTCCGGAAAGCGTAGTAGTCAAGCCTATGCCGCTGCTGCTGCCGCCTTCTGTTCCACCCGGGCTTTGTGCTGTACATCGTACCGTAAGCCAAACTTGAACGAAGTCGATAGATATCAGGGACGCACCGAACCAGCAAGCGCAAAGCGGAAGTTCCTCCTGAACTTGGCGTCGACCTATTGCGCACCCATGAGCTTTCCTCCATACATTTCCCACGAGAGCGGCCACGTACACCCTTCATCGACGTCGTACGGCCTGCGGATGGCCTTTTGATGCCATTGCGGTGGGCCTTCTTGTTCTGGTTGTGGTTGGTGTGGCTGGAAGCGCAGAAAATCTCAGCATTTTGTTCTCCAGGTTCAGCTTGCAGAGACGAATACAGACTTCTTGGATTTGGCCATGGCGCTTTCGTCGGTCTTGCGGAAAACTCGAATCTCCAGGGCAAAACTCGCAGTTGCCAAATTGGGTTTCACGTGACCATATTCCCAATAGGGAAACTGTACAGTTGGCGGCAGGACATCGGCTGTGGCCGCAGTGGCGTCCGCTTATCCATATCAGTCCTTATCGGGATTCCTTCAGCTTGTGTCTAAGCTACGCCTCTTGAGGCTAAGTCGGACGGAAGATTACTGCGGAAGGAAATATGTATTAGAGTGAAGAGAATAAACGAGAGAACGAAGGTGGTCGTCGTATCCACGCGAATTGCGGGAAGCGTATGAGTACTGGAGGCATAACATAGACGAATAAATAATGACCGCCGTGAATCAGACAAGGTCAAGAGAAATGAAGTAGAGAAAAACAAAAGATCCATCCGCGTTCCAAGAGCTAGTCCTTCACTCTCCAGACCACCGCTATCGCCGTCACTGTTAACAAAGCGACTCCAAAAGCTGACAGGGTTGGCTCGTATCCTGGTAACCTATCCTTCAATGTTGGATGCTCGTGATGCGCCTTTACCACATCCCCATTTTCCTTGTGATGCGCATGGCCGTTCATTATCCCATTCGGCTTCAATTCCACCAGAGCTTCTATGATGGGTTTGCTGCTGGTCGAATTCCGTCGAGAGCTAGAGCTCCTTCCTCGCCGTCTTTGACGAAGGGAATCGCTAGATAGACTCCGTGGGCTTGGTGGCAATATGTCCTCCATACTGCGCCTGTCGGGAGCTGCTTCCTTCACCTTCTCGACAGAGTCTTCGACGTGGCCAACCCGACGCGCCATCTCCTCCCACTTCTGCGCCCAGTCGATGTTTGGCTGGGGTGGGGGCGCAACCGGGGCAACCAATATCCCCGCGACCTTCTCCTCAAGATTGCGGATGACGTCGCGGCTTTCAGCCAATTGCTCTGTAAGTTGGGTCACCTTTTGCGTAAGGTCGGCAATCAGGGAGGAGTAGTCGGGTTGAGGCACAGGCTCTGGGGCAGGGGGGGATGCATGGTTCTGAAGAGCCAGTGACGGCTCCGGGGTATGTGGGCGAACGTGGTCCCGTTTGCGATCCTCGTGGTCATTGTCATCTTGGTCGTGGTGCAGGGTCTGATCATGGTGAGCAGCGTCCTCTGGCTCGTCTTCTTCATCAACAGTCTCCAGCCCGCCGGTGACCGTCGCGATACTCTTAGCATCGTCATCGTCATCGTCGTACATGTTATCTCTCTCCCGGTCCTCGTCACGCTGGCGCTGATACTCGCGCTCTTCCTCCTCGGCACGCTGTTTGGCAAGCAGCATGCTGCGTATCTCGCCCCACATACCTTCATGCTCCTTGAGCTTCTCTTCGAGGACACGAACCTAGATAGTATGGTGTCTTTAGTAACCAAAGCGATGGAAGTGGAAGTGGCAGCGAACCTTCTGTTCATGGTCATCGAGTTGCTCTGCGAGCGGTTTGCGATGTTTCCCATCAACGTCGGTAGAGGAAGATGCGACTGGCTGTTCGTCATGATGCTGGAGGGGGCGGACAGGAGGAAGTGACGTGGGATTGGGATAATTGGGTAGCGTGGGAGGGAGTGCACCACCGAGTGTCTCGCCGATGTCGCCCATGGAACCAGAGAGTTGGCCAAGGTCTGAGCCGGTATCACGGCTCTTCTGAAGTTCTCCTTGTAGACGAGTGAGGATGTGTTCGAATGTTAGGCCGCTCTTTCCCGGAGGTCGCATTGAGCCACCCATCCCGCCTATTCCTGCGAGACGAGGCTGTGAAAATTGACCAGACTTTTGCTGTTGGTTTTGTAGAGAATTCATTGGCTGGCCGTTCGGCTGCCCAAGGCCAGGCTGGTGCATTGACTGGGGCATGTGCTGTTGCTCGGAACGAGCGGCCATGGCAGCGTCCTGTTCACTGAATATGCACATAGCACGCGCGGCAACCTTGTGGTGCACAATGGTCTTGTTGTCCTCGCCGACGATGTCTATGCCGAATTCCTGGAAGTGTTGAGATTGGCAACGGTAGCCGACACGTCCTAGCTATACGTACCACTATGTCGTCGCTTTTGAGCTCGTTGGGTTCACTTTCTATGCCCTCTGCACTCAACCTCTCGCCGTTAATGAAGGTGCCGTTGCTACTCTTGACATCCTTAATGAATATCTGGTTGGAAGGATTAGCAACCGGTGGGTAGTGCCAGGAGAGACACACACCTTTCCGCCGTCTTCCCATATTTCCGCATGCGCGCGACTGAGAACTTTCGAGTCGAAGTAGCCATTCCGCTCCCCTGGTGTTGTCTTTGCGTTTGTCTGACGGCCAATCTTGACCCGTGTCCCAGAGGTTGCGAGCGAAATGTGCTTGGGCACAAACGAGTCATTTAGAGGATACAAATACAGAGCCGGGAGGCCAGATGCTGGCGACGGCGATGGCTGTGACAATGGCGCGGGCATTTTTCAACAGGCAGCCGTCAGCGTAATTTTGGGACAACGAGCGAGGAAGGTCAAGCAGGGAAACGTCTTTGACAAATAGAGGTAAACGTTTGTTGATCAACTGCTTGTGACGGTTGTGACACTAAAAGAATTCTGCGAATCCCTGCTCGTAGCGGCGAGCTCGTGTCTGCCCTGTCATTCCATCCGGACAAAAAAATACGGCTTTTGACAATTACTAGAGTCCGCGCGCAGGAATGCCGTTTCCGAGGCGTTTTTCGCTATTTTGTAGGTTGCTTTCATAATCACTCAGGGTTTCGGGCCTCTGGTCCGGTGGCCCGTGCACCTCGAGCGCGTATCCAAGATTCCAAGCTCAAGCTCCCGAATTCATTTCCTTCGAACCTCCGGTTTGCGTGTTTCACGGGGGCGCCCTCGAGTTGTACTTTCATATCCATTTCCCGCCGCGTTCAGGCATTTTTTTTACTTGTTTATCCTACTCTTGAACAATAGGCAGTGGGCCAGTCACTCAGTGCATGACGTTGTACGTACTTCTTCCTTCCATCCACTAGACCCCATCGAGTCCCACGATATGATGCACGCCCAACGCCACAGGTTCAAATCTCATTTCACTTGTGATTGGTATATTGCACCTACCCGTCGGTTCGTGAAGGCAAAAAAGAGCGACCACTGACCATGCGAACGACCACGCGGTGTGATAAAGAGCGTCCTCCCACATCCCAACGCTTCCGGCCGCGGGCACCAGACAAGGTCGCGCTGAATGGCTCAGCTTCCGCAGGAAGCCGACCGCGAAGTAGAAGAAGAGCAGTAGGCTGCCTTCATAAATTTCTTGCCATGTCCTACACATACAACAACATATACAGGATAAGATACGTACAGCGCGCCTCTGAACGAGGCACATAAATATGAACTCCAGGTTAGTCGGCCGCAAGGACAACACACCGTGAACACCGAAAGGGTTGAACATGACCACCACTAAGCGCATATCACATACCCCAATCCCCACTCATCGCCTGCTGCATACCCACCGACGAGGTCCAGAAATCATTATCCAGTGCCTCGTGCGAGAACAAAATATGAGAGAACTCCGCTGGCGTCGTGAACGGGTCCGACATCGTCATGTCGAACCTATGTGAGGTGCCAGTCAGCTCTTCGTGATCCTTGGAGACGCCAGGGAAGGGAGCGACGCACCAGTCCATGTCGATTGTATCCATGTTGAAGTCCACGCCTCCCACATCGCCGCCAGGCATAACACCGCCGTTGCTGACACTTGGTTGTCTTTCTGTGGCATCTCCCATCGAGCTGTCCATGGTTTGAGGCGTTGGGCTTGCTGCGCGTGTCATGCTCTCTGCCCAGTAGTCTTTCCCTGCACAGAACGTCTTCATTAGCCCGTTTAGAAGGCGTGCGTATCGTGCTCCGGGATGTTGCGGGTCAGAGCTCAAAGCAACAATGAGATGCTTGAGGAGATGCAAGATCCCCCTCTGGTCCGCCCCGGGAATAGCCTCAATAAAGAGCGCTTTCAATAGGTATACTGCAGCATGTCTGGTGCAAGGTTAGCCATGCACACTTCGAATGTAGCGTGTAGTTCATACGAGAAAAACAAGAAGAAGCGCCATGGCAGCCACGAGAGCCCAACTGTGCTGTGGATGCGGTTCGTGCATATCTTCAATATCTCGGTCTGCCAGATTGTGAGGAACATATACTGCGCGACTGCGACGAGTCTTACGGCTGCGTCTGCTCCTTCGAGCACAAACTTTGCGTCCGGGCTGCTGATCAAGTCCCATGCAAAATAACCGTTTTCGGGAGAGTAATTGGACATGGACCGCTGAACATGCGCTTGGAAGGCGAACGACGAGACGTAGAGGCGCAGATAGTGCTAGACACTGTGAGTTGATTCTGGAATGAATGAATGGGATGTAACGTACAAAAGACATCCATACACCGTCCGCCATGGGTGCGGTATCCCACCGCTTATTCTGCCAATTTGTCTGGAATCCATTCTACATAAAACAGCAAGGTCAGCCTTACGGTCGGCAAAGAGGAAGATCCTACGTACGATACCTATCATCACAGAAAGGTCAATATTAGCAGCACTAGCGCGCAAGAACGTTCATACTTCGAGTGAACGCGTCAAGGTATCTAGGAGCACATAAATCAACGGGTAAAAGCGCACGATTCCAACTCACTTGTAGTATTCCCCTACCTTTACCAAGGTGATCGTCCTGTCCTTGCTCGGATAAAGAATGTCGTGCGCGTTTGTCAATATCTGGGTCAGGTCCGTATACCTGCTTTACGCTCAATAATGATCTATGCTATTGAAAGCCAAAGACGTACGCCTGCACGACGCTTGCATAATCATCTTGCAACCCCGCGACAGGCTTCAACGAGGGGAAGTTGGTGTGTGCCGCCGGTTCATTGTCATTTTGAGCGTGAAAACATAACCCAGGGCCACGAGACCAAAAGGCTTTCCCAATGCGTATGGATATTCTGGAGAACTGGTCAGCTTAGTATGTGATACTGAGGTTGTTCACACGCACTGTCGATCAAATAAATAGCAATAAGTCCATGCTAGTCGTTCTCGATTAAGTTGATTGTCTTCGGTAGTAACGCTGCCCGGAGTGGATGATGTTATGAAGGTTTTCTGGTCAAGCCCCATCATGTAGCCAATCCGAACGGCCTACAATGACCATGAGACACCATTCAATGGCAACAACGGGCACATACCATGCCGGTGAGGTTCCAAGCCATTCTGTTCTCCTGTTCGTGGAGGGCGGTTGAATCGTCAGAACGTATTCGAGGAAGGTATTCTTAAAGCAGGCGTTGAGGTCAAAGAACTTGGAATGCGAATGTAAGGGCAGACACACCGGAGAGAAGTAGTAGAGCCTCGACGGTGCCTATCGTCGCCGCTTCACCACTCATGAGATCTGCAAGTCGCGTCTACGCCAACATGTCAAGTGACTCCAGCCCGGAATTTGATACGAGCGATGCTTACCTTGAAGAATGCCCAAGTCTTTTCATGCAGTCCCGCCCACTCGCCCTCGTTCATGTACCGACTGGCGATGACGACAATCACAGATGCCAGATCCTGCTCCTCGAATGCAAATTTGGCCATCTCCTCAGGAGTGCGAGGGATACGCGTGAAGGGCACCATGGGGAAGAAGAAGTGCATCTTGGTGAAGAATAGATTGACGAGGATGGGATATTGTTCGTGTGATAAGATCCCCTCTACGACAAGAGGGAACTTGGAGAGGTCCGGCCGGGCGTGGGGTGAGATGCGAGCATCTGCGCCAGGCTGGGCTTGGAAGACCAAGAGGTTCATAGCATCTTCTGGATTATGTAGCGACTGTGCCGCTAGCTCTGCAGGCCCATTGAGATGCTTGGACGATGAAGAAAATGACGACCCCTCGCTGGCTGCCTGTGAGGGCTGGCGCAGCGGAGCGGCTGGTATTGCTGGATGAATATTGTCCGATGTGTAGTCAGAGGGTGAACTCGACGCAGATGCTGTCGGCTGATCTGTCGGTGATGATAGTTTGCTTGTGACGATGCTAGGTTTCTTCCGGCGGCTGCCACCCCGCCGTGACGGCGCAAATTCGCATTTGACGCGCTCTCGACGGCATCGGGCGCACGGAGGGTCCTTGGGCGAATCAATATTGCCAAGGTCGCATCGTGCTTTGCGAGAGCGCTTTGAGCTAGGCATGAGGAATGTCTCCGACAGAAAAGGGTGCAGAAACACGCACACAATGCAGACAAGCGCGAAATGCTCTGGCTGACATGATGAATTTCGGCGGACGTGAGAGCAAGGTTCAAGTAGTAGGATAGAGGAGTCTGTTGTGACCAGTGTGCTCGCTGTGCGCTGTGCTGTGCGCGATGGGCGCAGATTGGGGGAGCAATGTGGGGGTTGTGGGGAAGTGCGGGGGTGCGACCGCTTCTTCATTTTTCCACCGTTCCAAAAACATGATCATCGTTCCGACACCCGGGCAGTGTTCCTGGCGCAAGGTTTGAGGCTCCCACCACGACAATGAGCCCATTTTCTTCAAAACTGAAAACTTGATATGCGTCTCTATGGTCATAGTAGAAGAGCAAAGGGCGGAGTGTGATTAGACGTGACAAGTGCCTTCGCCAACACTTCACTTTCCGGGCCGCTCGGTTAATGCAGGCCATCTAAATGGGCTTTAAAAGTGCATGTGCGATTCTTAATATTCGTCGCGACTTCTTTCGACCTTCCATCATGGCCGAGTCTACCAAGTCTTTCGAAGAGCGCATCGAGTCCAACGTTAAGACGTCGGCAATCGCGGTCCCAGAATCGTTGGTTGCACTCTCTCCAGAGGAGCGCGAACGACTGGGAAAGAGGGCCACTCGCAAGCTGGACTTACTCATCCTGCATGCACTGGTCATCATGTAGTCAGTGAATTCTGTTTGTTCGTTTAGCATCTCTTGACACTTACTTCCTCTTTTCAACTACTACCATTCACTCCAGCGTCCTCAACTATTTGGACAGGCAATCAATAGCGTCTGCTAAACTGGCCAACCTCGTCGAAGACCTCGGACTCACCGACGTCCAGTATCAGACGTGTATCTCCCTGCTCTTCGTCGGCTATGTAAGGGAATTCCCCCTTGGGTGACTGCACCTTGCCTGACTCGAAGCAGATCCTCATGCAAGTGCCGTCGACGATTATGGTTGGAAAGATATCCCGACCTGCAACCTATAGTGCGACTTTCTGTGCTCTTTCTCTGTCACCGTTTAACAGCTGTAACTAGTTTGTGCCGCAATGGCATTATGGGGCATAATTTCTGCCTGCACTGGAGCTGTGAACAGCTTCGCCGGGCTCGTAACTTGCAGATTCTTCCTGGGATTCGTTGAAGCAGTCTTCTTTCCGTTCGTTTCCGTTTACAAAATCCAGCGTTCGAGACTCATCTTTTTCTCAGCGGCGCACTGCATTATCTTTCCACATTCTACACTCGGAGACAATACGCACTACGAACGGCCATCCTGTACTCTGGGGCTCAGTTAGGAAATGCGTTCGGTGGCCTACTAGCTATCGCAATTTTACAGGCAGACGGCCTACACGGGATCCAAGGCTGGCGGTGGCTTTTCATTATTGAAGGTGTCGCGACAGTTGGCCTCGCACTTCTTTTTGCGACATATCTTCCAAACTCCGTCGAGACTGCCAAGTTCCTTACCCCGCAAGAGAAGGATTTCCTGTCATACAACTTCCGTCTAGATCAAGGCCAAGCGGACCACAAAGACGAGCTATCAGCTTGGGATGCGTTTAGTATGGCTGTGACGGACCCCAAGACATGGATTCTTCTATGTGTTCTTTACGCAGTATGAATGCCCCGCATCTTTTTTTGTTTCCACACCTGACCCTCTGCAGGTCTACATTGACGGCGCTGTCATCCAATTTTTCCCGTCAGTTGTTCAGACCCTAGGGTTCAGGTGCGTTAACTACCATTATCCCGACAAGCAAATGCTGAAACATACGCCAGCCGTAATATCACATATGTCCTTACTGCCCCGCCATATCTTGTTTGTTGCGTCGCCATGATTGTAAACGGGTGGCACTCGGACAAGACGCGCGAGCGATACTGGCACATCGTCACCCCCCTCTGTTTCACGGTCATCGCACACGTTATTGCGGTAGCGACTACCAACACTGCAGGCCGCTGTATGTGCATACCATCCACGTCGGCTCTGGGCTAACTCTTGAGGCAGATGTGGCTATGATGCTCATGCCTGGCTCAATCTATGCATCTTCCGTTGTAATCCTCTCTTGGGTTGCTGGGTCACTCACTCAACCCGCCGCCAAACGCGCAGCTGGAATATCGCTGATCAATGCCATAGCTAATACACCCAATATCTGGTGCTCATATCTATACGACGGCGCACCGCGATACTTGCTTGCATTCCTGGTCAATCTTGGGGCGGCGGTAGCAGCTATCATACTGGCTACTATATGCAGGGTATACCTTGCGCGCCAGAACACAATCCTGGAGGCGGGATACGATGACAAGAAGAGCGCGCCGACGAAGGAGCAGCAGGACGTAGGATTTAGGTACATGTTGTGAGGGATACATATTACATACTTGAATACAGTTAGTTATGTTTTGCATTGCAACGAAATTGTCCCTTCCTCAGCGTGGCAAAGTTCGGCCACCGATTTGGCGCCCTCAAGCAGGGTCCAGAGTCGATGCAAAGTAGAAATACAAATGGTAAGATAGTGCACAAAGGTCCGGTGCGTTACCGTCCTAAAATCCGGTCCATTGGCCACCCATGTTCATTCCTGGCATCATGCGGTTGTCTTGAGCCCCCCAATTCATCTGGCCGCCCATCTGGCCACCCATCTGGTTGCCCATGCCCATAGCCATTCGGTTCATCATACCCTGCTGGCCACCACCCATCTGGTGCATACCGTTCATGGGCATCATCCCGAAGCCCTGCCCGCCTCCCATCATCATGGCATGTTGTGGGTCCATCATCTGAGGGTTCATCATTTGTGGATTCATCATCATCGGCCCGCCCCAGCCACCGTTCATCATGCTGGGATCCATTCCCATAGGAGCCATTGCCATCCCAGGCATCATGTTCATGTCCATCCCGGCGCCCATCCCGCCACCCATTATGCCCATTCCACCGCCGTTTCCAAATCGTGGCCCGACATTCCCGAGTGCCACGCCGCCAGACGCACCTCCGCCGCCGTTGTTATTGTTTGCACTATGATTCCGAACGGGTGACTTGGGTCGGAGGTTGTCGATTTCCTGGGTCGTGGGAACAACGCACTTCCCACCGCCAGAAAGTGCCTTCAGCCCAGCGTCCCATTGCTCACGCTCGAATGGTGATGCTGTGCCGCCATCTGGGCCCTCCACACTGAATTGTGTCTGTGGAACGTTGTCGCCAGCGATAGCAGTCACCCAGCCGCGCCGAAGGGAGCTCCCTAGTTTACCAAAAATCTCGAGTCGTCTTGTACCCATGCAGAAATTCTCGATGAGACTGTACATTTCTGGGGGTTTGCGCGTTGGGTCGTCTGGATCGCCTTCCCACATAATGACATCGGTGTCGACATTACAGTGTACGAACCAACTATCAGAGGAACGTCGCACGGTCCCACGAATACCAATTAAACAGTGCTGTTTTGTCCGAGTGAAGAGGGACGTCGTTGGTGGATCTGTCCCTGGCCCATGGTTCGAGGTCCTGTTGGTTCGCACCCATACCACGTCTTCACAGCGCCTGTACCCCCACTTTGCCATCACTTCGCGTCCGCGTTCTAGTCCTTGACCCGCACCACTTCCAACCCACATGAACACAAAGCTGGGGTCTGCTGCGAGTGACGGAACGGGCAATTCCTGGAGGTGTTCCCAGGTGAACGACGAAGAAAATGGCGGGTCAATGAGGATTACATCGAACTTGGAAGGTTGAAGAGTGGAGAGATTTGAAAATGGGAGGTACATGGGAGACAATGAATGTTCTTGTACCGCTTGCTTCTTTAGTTGAAGCAGTCGGTGTTGCTTAGGATATCTAACACAAATATTAGGTCATGGTAGAACGATATAACTTGAACGTACTCTTCAAATCTGTGCTCTGGTTCAGCTCCAAGGACAAAATTCTGAGGCCAGTCTCCGCTGTCAACATAGTGCTGCGAATAGTCATTCCGTATTGTCTCCTCTTCTGGCACATAGTTCGCATAGCGTGCTACTCGAGCTAGTTTGTTCGGAGGTAGGTCCCTTCGTTGAGGGCGGACCGCAGATGTAGAGGCAGTAGAAAGGACGGGTGAGGGCGGCGGCGAGGGCGCGCTAACTGCGGGGAGCAGCCGACCGGGCAATGTTGGTGATAATTGCTCGAGAATCCGGCGGTGGTCGCGTTGTTTGCGTCGAACACCATCAAGAAGGGAAGAGTGGGCTGCGAGCACGTCGTTGGCCGATGCCAGCGTTTCGGTGAGTGTGGTCATCGTATAGAGGCAAGCAGTCCAATTCGAATTCCCAGATCGGACTTCTTGTTGATCCCTTATGCGACCGTCATGATCCTCTTGCCTACTCTCTGCCTACTCTTTCTCACTGTAGCAGCCGTCGAGAACGAGTCATTTTCAGAAGATGTCGCCTTAAGAACGTTGCCAGATGGCAGAGTTGCTACCACGTTCACATTCAACACCATTCTCGAGAAGGAAGCCCCCAGGGATCCGCGGACACTCTTCGACGACCAGGACGAATGTAGGTGCCACTTCCGATGGGGAACCAAGATCGTACTTAACGTCGAAAAGCTCAGCATTATACTTTATTCCCGCTTTCTCTTGGTCAAGTCCTTCGTGAATACGCTGTAACCGAGCTACACCTTACGCTCAACGCTGGCAAGTGGGACTACGATAAATGGGGCTACCCCAGCGAGCCAGATGTGGGAAGCGGCGCATCTCTCTGGACGTGGATGGCAGATGGAGCACCAAATAGGTGCGTTTACCTCTTCCATTTCGTGAACAGTGCTCATGTAATGCAGCATCGACGCGCGCTGGTCTGGCCTGCGAAATGCGCTTGCCGGGCTGTTCTGTGCCTCATTGGGAACTCTGGATGAGCAACGAACAACATCTCCAGTCATACCTTTCGCTCCAGAAGGCAGCCTGCCTGACTGGGGCATCCCCCACCGCCTTCGACACGCATCCCTCGCGTCTGAACACGTCTGCACAGAAAACTTGACACCCTTCCTGAAATTGCTGCCTTGTAAAGGTCTCTCCGGAATTGCCTCCCTTCTGAATCCCCATCGCCTGTTTGATGCAGACTGGCATGGCATGGGCATACATGTCCTCTGGGACCCAGCCGTAGGAGTACAAGTAAGGATGACCTTCCAGACCGTAACAAATCCTTTACGAGCGGGAAATATACGGAAAGAGGGTGTGTATTCTCCACCGTTTGAGAACCGCGCTCATAGATTTCAGACTGGTCTTTCCGTTCCCTATTCGACCGCAGGATTGAAAGAGTATGCCCTGTTGCATCCTCTAGTCAAGTTTCCGTTGGTCTGCCATCGCGCGGCATGTACAATCTCAAGCCCGAACCTCATCATATCACGGATAATATGGGCCACTACGACTTGACAAAGGGTACATTCCCACTCAATCATACTCACAAGGCCTAACATTCCGTCAGATTTCGAGCCTATGGACGTATCCATAAAGTGGAAGAATGCCTTTGAATACCGTTGGTCTTCATAACTGTCTTCAACCCCAGCTTACTCACAAATGCAGTTTTGGAGCCAATAACACCTCATCCAATGCCAATCTCATTCCGTCGCATGTTGCATGGTAACAGTCAGGACCGGGGACAACTTGTTGTGACATTAGACAATCACTTGGACAATGCTATCGATATCCTTTATCTCGAGACAATGCCTTGGATGGTGCAATTCTACTTGCACACCATGACAGTCGAGCACAACGGATCCGTCGACAGTGCGTCCAACCTGATATTACAGACTCCGGTCGATGACCTTTCACAGACACACTCCTCTCAAATCTCAGCTACATCCCACCAGTACCGCACGCCCAACCAGCAACATTCCAAGTGATCGTCACCTTGCCTGCCCAGGCACACATCAAGCTGAGCATCGATGTAACCAAAGCCTTTTTGCGATACACCGAGCACCCGCCAGATGCACAGCGTGGATGGGATTTACCTCCAGCCGTCTTCATGCCTCTCGACGCCTCCCCGCTAGATGCGAAGAATGAAACCCTCACCACATATCCTCGGGGGAAGCGCATATATAGCTCTCCAATGCTGGTCGACCTCGCTACTCCCGACTTCAGCATGCCATATAACGTGATTATCTTTAGCTGCTCTCTCGTGGCATTTCTGTTTGGTACAATCTTCAACTTGTTGACAAGGAAATGGGTGGTCCTCAAGCTGGATGGGGAGAAAGAAAAGGAGGAGTAGGTACTTACAAGCATTCTTATACCCAAGAATCAGTTTGAGGGTAATAAAGCCGTCAAGTGCGTTGTGTAATATGTTCATTCTTGTATGGGCACACTTCGTTCAAGACTATGGAAATGATGTACCCACTGAGGGTAGTGTATATTTCGGCAACCAATGCCAGTGGGCTACACACTGGTTCTACGTTAGCGATGCATGCCTAATTAAGGCCAGGCAGTAATAGTACTTAGTAGTGATGGTAAAGCATTAAACAAGAAAATATACAAGTGTGCGCAACGGCGAATATGTACTTCAAAGTCCGGCTGGCTCTAGTATTCCTCCTCACTGTCTGGTGCATCTGCTACCTCTTCTCGTTCTGCGTCTCTTAGGTTGTTCCCAATCACGTCTAGAGTCTTACTCCACTCGATGACTTTAGGATGTGCCATGACCTTCACAGGGTAGCCGTCAAGAGAATGTACAACGCGTAGATTGGGCATCCTTACCTTGTTCGCGTTGAAACCAATGACCTGTAGACCATCTATCGACGATGCCCTGGACAACGCAACATAGCTCTGCCCCTTCTCGAAAACCCGTCTCAAGTCTACTCTCACTCGATGTATCGTTTGACCTTGACTCTTGTGGATTGACATGGCCCAGGCAAGAATAAGTGGGCTGGAATCGGCACATCAGTACAGACAAACATGTCGCAGTGGATGATACTTGCACTTGTACCCGCCGAGCAAGAACCTTCCCCTCCGCGTCCTCCACCGTGAACTCGTCACGACGTAGGAGAACCGCCTCCGTCTGTACTTCGCCTTCGCTACTCACGCCATTGTACTGGAACAGAACCAGAGGAAACAGCTCCTCCTCCTTTGATGGTGGTACAACCTTCTTCACTGGGCTCTTCCTCGCCTTCTTCTTGTCGTCGCCACCGTCCATGTCCACAACCTCCTCCTTCACTAGTTCCTCCTTTGGTTTGATCCTTAGTACAGGCTTTCCCGTCTCGTCCAAAAGAACATTCCTCAACATGGCAGCATTTTTCTTTGTCGCTGCAGACGACACCGGCGCTACCTTTTCGCTCTTCACTTTCTCCAACTTCACGCTCGTAGACCCCGAGTTGTATGAGGAGAGTGGTGCGCGATTAAGCGGAGCAGTGTGCAACTGCCACGAACGATAAAACCCAACAACCTTGCCGACAAGACCATTGACGAGCACTTCGTCGACGTTCTTGACAAGCATGACCTGGGCGCCAAGCTTCAAGTCAATACTAGCGTCCGCAAGAAGGTTATCAAGCAGATGCGGTTTATCGCCGCTGTCGCGCGCCTTATACGTAAATGTCATGGACCGTAACTCAGCGAGTCGTTTCTGATTGGCATTGGACACATCGGCGCGATGCGAAAAGAGTTCGGTGGGAAGAACTTCTGTCATCATACGCTGGCGTTGAGATGGTGTAGCTTGCGAAGAAGAGGAGGAGGCCTGTGAGGCAGTAGGTTCGATGAAAAGAGGTTCGAGGTCCCGCGAAAGACCAGTGAACATGTCGACAGCCTCGGTAGTTGGATCTCCAAGGCGTAGAGAATTGAGCGCGTCCACAAACCCTAGGAAGGATATCAGTATACCGTAGGCAGACAAATATGACGGCGCGCCTTGTTCCTTCTGTCGGAAGACCTTCACGAGATTGACAGTGTAATCCATAGTGTCGTGCCATGCGCCAGACTCAAAAGCAAAGTGAGGGTCGAAAGATCCCTTCGTGACAGGTGGAAGTTGAAAGAAATCTCCAGTCACGACGACTTGCAACCCGCCGAAAGGTTTCTTACTGTCACTCTTCTTTCGCAAAAGCTTCGCGATCTCAGAAATACGATTGAACAGGTATCCGTCAACCATGGAAACTGCTAATCCCTGAGTGAACGGTCAGCAGTTGGGCAAGAACACGTACTTTCGTCAATAATGAGGACTTTGGCAGATTTCCATCTCTTCAAAGCCGGACGACAAGTCTTGATGCATTTGATTAGCATTTCCATATCGTCGACAGTGGGCGCAATAGCACCCCATGCATGGATTGTCTGTCCTGCGGCGCGTAAGCATCTGGCCAAACATTCTCGACCAGATAACGCACCACCAATGTTCGAGGCCGCCATTCCAGTACTTGCAGTCACAGCAACCGCCTCCGGATTGCTGGCATATTTCTTCCTGAGGCCAGTGATGATTGCCCGGAGAAGCAATGACTTTCCCGTCCCTACAGGTTTTTGGTTAGCTGTATTCATCCCGAGCTGAACATCGCGTACCTGCTGCCCCGGTGAAGAACACATTCTTTCCATCATCCACCACCATCCGCAGCACTCTGGTTTGCTCCGGACTTAATGCGACGCGCGATACAGCACCATCGCCATCCTCTGTAGTCACGACAGCAAGCAACGGCGCGGAAAAGAATGAGTCCAGCGTTTGGCGCGGTTTCTTCTTTGGGCGGTTTGCTGGCGTGGCTGATGAATCAAGCGACTTGCGTTTGGCCGCCCTCTTCGGCGCTGTCGACGCGGTTTTTATCGTCGTCGACATGTTCCTAGCGTGATGTTACGGCCCGGATCCGCGATGTGGTGGTAATAGGATGGGTGGTACGATCGCACGTGACCGAGTTAGCGCGTTTCCAACTTAATGGATCGGGACTCGGCTGGCATGACGGAAACTACAGCTTGTCTAGTGTGTAAGTACCTCAATAACCCGTCTGATAGTGTAGGCTCTTGCTTGATGAAGCACTTGCGATTTAAACGGGACGCAGGCACGCCAGGAAGGGTCAATATTTCGTTTCGAGGTGTGTATTGTCTGTAATTACCCATACGACTATCATAAATTTCATAGATACCTAAATCATTCCCAACTGCCCTTCAAATTTCAGACGCTCACGCCTTCGTCTGCTTCAAAGCTATCCTCCAAGCCTGAGCAGCAGCCCCAGGCCGCCTGAATGCTACCAACGCGTGGATCATCGCAGTCAGCAACAGCACGCTCCCTGCTTGGTGAGATGCAGCCAATGGTGTCGGTACCATGTTAATGAGAGTGGTGATTCCCAAAAGAACCTGCACGTTGGCCATGAGGAATGCCATCTGAATAGCATGGCGCGCTGCTGGAGGGAATGCTACGGCACGACGGCGCGACTGCAGGTATAAGAGGGCTGTCCCAGCGTATGTTACATATGCCTGTGAGTTGGGTTCAGGAAGACCGAAGACGAGCAAGGGAAGAACTCTTACGAGCATGCGATGATTGAATTGCACCGTGACCGGGTTTTCGAGCATGTTGCGCCAGAAGAGATCAGATTTGTCTGCCTCCCTCGCATAGCGCTTATCAAAGAGTTCATCTCGTGGTGGGTGGATTTTCTCGCCCATGAACGGCCATTCGTTGTAAACCAATCCGGCGTCGAGGCCAGCAACAAAGGCACCTAAATGGCTGGGTGAGCGTTCTGGACGTTCGTCGAGGAGAATTCGCACCTGACATAGCTGTCAAGAATACCAAGGCGAAAGCTGCGCGTGTCTGCCATCGCATGCCTCTCGCAAATGAGCTCTGTGCTGCAGCCTTGAATGCGTTGTAGTCCTGTCCATTCCACAATCCTCCCGTCGCGAACTTGTACTCCTTGATGGTGGAAATTCCGGTAGAAAACATAGAGGCATACAAGATGAAGGCCAGGCAGAGATGAGCCGCAAGACGGTAGTGCGAGACGCGAGGATGATTCGAAGGCGTATCCCGAATGAGCTCTTCGTCCAGGCCAGATTTCACCATGTACCATCCCATAGCTCCTTGCGCTGCGAACAGTGCTGATGCCGCGGAGAGCTTCCATGCGAGTGAACGGGATATTCTCTTCTTGGCAATGAAGTATGCAAGTGGTACGACGAAGACGAGGCCTGTGAAGCGTCCGAGGAACCGATGGCTCCATTCCCAGAAGAAGATGCGCTTGAAATCCTCGATAGTGATAGAATGGTTCAGCCTTGCTAATGATTAGAGAGGACCAGGAGTGGTGAAGGCTACGCACATCTTGAACTCCGGTGACTGTTTATACTTGTCGAATTCCTCCTCCCAGTCCGCCTTTGATAGCGGAGGTATTGACCCTGTTACTGGTTTCCATTCCGTTATGCTCAGACCAGACTCCGTCAATCGTGTGATTCCACCGACAACAATGATAGTAAAGACCAGCGTCGATGAGATCATGAGCCATATTCCGACACCTTTTGTAGGGAGGACGGGGAGTGCGTCGGCGGCTGACTTCGGTGGTGGCTCTGTTGCCGCGACTGGCGTTCGACGCGTCGCGGAATGGGAGAAAAGTCGAGCTTTGGATGACCAGGTTTGGTTGGCAGTCTTGAGAGCGGAGAAGACGGGATGTTGCGAAGCGCAAGAGATATTTCGTGATGCCGACAGTGGTTTGAACGACCGTGTGAGGGACCGGCTGACCGCTCGTGAGGGGGCGGACGCCGCGCGCAACAGCGAGGAGAACATGCGGAGACTGAGAGTCCGGACGGACGAACCCAAGCTTTTCTACTGGGCTAGTGGGTGGTGGATTCTAGACAGGCCGAGGCATGGAGCATGCTATAAACTTTGATCTGTATTATAAAGCACCGATGACATACGCGTCTTAGCCAATCAGAATGCGTGCTTAACTGACTCTCGACTCCCACAATGCTAGCATTCACCCGCCGGCTTCTGCCCCTGACGCGCTCAATACGGGCGTATTCCACTCCTCCACCGTCGCTGCTCGATGGTGAACAGACAATATACCAGAAGTTGACGGAAAAATTCGCACCTTCGCAGTTGCAAGTGCAGGACGTTTCCGGTATGCTTGTCCATCCATTACCTACTCTGTTGCTTATGAGACCCACTTCAAGGCGGCTGTGGTAGCTTCTACGCTATTGTTATTGCCTCAGACGCATTCAAGGGCCTCTCTACATTAAAGCAGCACAAACTCGTAACGCAGACGCTGAAGAGTGACATAGAAGGGATACACGGTCTACAAGTGCGTTATGTACTTGCTCCAGGCCTCAAAAACTCACACGAAACAGATTAAGACTATAGTATCGTGATTTCAGTTCTTCCAACCTATAATACGCCCCTCAACTTCTCTGTATATCAGCTTCCCAACCTCAGCTACGTTTGCCAAGAACACGACTATAAGCAGTCTTCCATTTCAATTGCGTTATGTCCAACTCGCCATTCTTCTCATGCAGTGCCGGTCCGGACGCGTTTTGCGGACCACGAACAACATACGATTGAATACCAGCCCGTTTAGACCGTTGAATTGCACTGGAACTTACCAGGTTCTTCACGGAGATCGACATGAAACCACCGACTCGCCATTGACAGTGGCCCTTGTTCATCTTCGATGGCTATGTTCACCAGGTACAATCCTTTTCACAATCCTGTCTATCGGAGGGGAATGCTATATGCGGTACAACTGCAGGAGCGTCACCGCGTCTCTGCTGTATATCTCGCGACATGGGTCGTCCATAACCTCTTCCCATCTGAACTTTTTCTTCAGCATCCCAAAGAAACGTTTGTCTGCCTATGAGATTTGTTCATCAGGACTTTCCCCATACTGACACATTCATGAGGGATCCTACCTTTCTCCTCTTCTTATAACAGAACAGGATCTCCACTTTGCTACCTTTGGGACTCAAGTCGCAGAGGGTTTGGACAAGGAGGGGAAATGCAGGTTCAAAATAGACACAGTCGGCCGCTAGGATGATATCTGGAGTTGGGATACCCTCTGGAATAGGTTCACCCCTTCGGACTCAGTGAGTACGGGGATGGAAGTGAGCAATGAGGAAAGAGCCAGACCAATTGAACTCTGCAACCTGACAAGAATGGCTGAGTTCATTGAGGTCTACGTTCCGGCGCATAATGTCAAGCAGAGGTCTGTTACCGGGGGCATCAGTTGAGGACGCGGTCGTATAAGCGAACGCACGCTTGGTCGGTGATGCACACCTTCCCGTCTAGCTTGGCAGCAACGATGCCGACAAGCCCTGTTCCACTTCCAAGCTCCAAGACGGATTTACCGCGTAAGCTGTCCCGTCCTTTGTGGACAAGATAATTGGAGAGAATCTAAGCCGGTTGTCAGTGGAGGGGGCGCGAAAGAAATAGACATGTGCGCACCTGTCCAGCCTGCCACACGATTCCACCACAACCAGGGGAGGCGTCTACACAGAGCTCGACAGACAGCGCTGATCCATTGGCATGTTGATCCAAAGTGTGTGCAGCTGGCTGGGTGGCAGAACCGGTCCTCCGCGGTGCGAAGGCCAGCCGTATGGACTTTGAGTCGGGAGAGTAGACTTGTTCAGGCAGAAGCGAGATCAATTCGCTGCGTTGAGTATCCCTTGGGTCGTCCACTTCGTCCGCGTATACATTGAAAATCTTGGATTCATCATCCGAGTCTAGCTGAGGTGGCAAGGGGGCATTTGAGTTGCTTGAGGGTGCCTTCGTATGTAGCAGCGCAATGGCCGGGGAAAGAGAAGCCATTGGGTGCACTGGATCACAGCGAGTGAAACGCGTTCGATCACTGATGGGATGCGATAGACGCGTTCAGAACGCAGCTGTCCGCCGAATAGAGGCGGTGTCGCCAATTTGAGGATATATAGCACGGCTACGACGCACAATGAAAGCAAATCCGACATCCCCGCTATGGCCCAAATCCACTTCTCGATACCCAAAATCCGCATCGGTTGCCCACTGCCGCGATGCAGAGAGGCCGTCGCGTCAAGCTCCCATCTCCCCCAGCGCTCTCGCTCACTCGACGCTGGCCTCTTGCACATCGACCAGCAGAGATTCGAGCAATCTTCACCTACGCGCGACTCTGTGATACCCTTCGACGACGCTTGGCAATGGTATGTCTATAAAGTCAGCCTTGGAATTAGTGCTCAAACACTCCCTAGTATCACCGACCCAACCACTCCATTACAACGCCGTGCTCACATTCGTCGTCGTGCACGTTGCTGGAGCAACGCCGACGCCGTCCCTCCCAGACCGCGCCCTCGGCTCGTCATCCCAGAACACCGGCGCTCCCACTCTCTCTCCATCGTGCCCGAAGTGGTTCGCAGCCCAAGTCTTCCGCATCGAGTGGACACAATGCACGCGCCGCACTGCAATGCGCCGCCGACGGCCATGCCGGAGTCGCCCACGGATCCACACAGGCTCTGTTTGGACACTATCCTCCATGACTTCCCCATACCGCCGGAGACAAGTGACGGAACCTGGTCGCCGCTCTCGCAGGCCGATGTCGACGAGAACATCGAGGACGTCCTGAAGTTGTTTAGCGGTACAATCCTTTCTCCAACGATGTCATTCGGAGATTGTAGCAGAGACAGCATACAAACCACATGTATCTTCAACGTCGCCCAAGGCTGGTTCTGAGGCATTTAAGGAGTTCGTCCTGGTCAGTGGCGACCTAGTGTAGATGGATTATCTATGTATCTTACTTCATGTATATTTTTATCCTTAACTTTTTCGTATAAAAGGCGGCAGATGAACTTGTGATACGAGTGATATCCCACTCACCTACCCCCTCAAATCAAATCGATGTCTGGTTCAGCTGCGTTCCTCGATGCCGTTGAGGTGAGCGGCCGTCCCGTACCTATCATTCCTCAGCAAATCGACAGTTAATGGCAGAGCCGTCGCACTTCCTATGCGCTCACAGCCAAATCCACCTTGTCCGACAACGACCTCAAGGCCCTTGTCGAGCGTGCGGTCAAGCACACACCTTCCGCGTTCAACAGCCAGTCCGGGCGCGTCGTTATCATTACTGGACAGAGGCACCAGCAGCTTTGGGATGCGACATACGACGCATACAAGAAGACTCTTAGTGGAAACAGTACGTCAAACCACTTGAGTTAGTGATTTTTTGGCTGACTATGAAACTCGACCCTCAGCCCAGCAAGAGGAATTCTTCAGAAACAAGATTGATAGCCAGTACAAGTCAGGGTACGGGACCATCCTCTTCTATGAGGACCAGGCCGTCCTGAATGCAATGAGCGCGAAGAATCCGGCTTTGGCGCAAGTGCGTTGAGGTTTCTGCATATGCGAAACATCTGTTCAATGATAGATCCATAGGCCTTTCCAATATGGTCTGAGAACTCGACGGGCATGCTGCAATACATCGTTTGGACCGCGCTCGCAAAGGAAGGGCTCGGCGCGTCTCTCCAGGTGAGATGTTCTTTTCCAACGCATGTGCAGTGGGCTAAAGTGTCGATAGCATTATGCAGCGTACTCGCCCGAGATCCAGACGGTGGTGAGTGTTGGATTAGACCTGCCTGCGGCATGGAAGGTTCGCGGATTTCATCATTGCCTCGGGTTCGAGGGCACTCATGTTATGTTAGTGCACGGCGATGATGCCTTTTGGTGTGCCGTCTGCAGGACCTCGTGAGAAGGAGTTCCAGCCGATTGAAGATCGCGTCAAGACCATCTTCAGTGCTTGAAGTAGAAGTCCAAGTCGCCAAATCAGATTCTTGTTGCAAAAGTTACGATATTGGATTGCCTTGTGCGCCGTCGACCATGCCCCAAACAGAAGTGCCAGATCACTGCAAGACAAAGTCAAGATGGCGCCCGTGCATTCCAGCAGCCTATGGGCACAATAAGTGTACCGAATCCAAGAAATCTATATAAGTAGATACGAAAAGAGAAGATATGAAGCAACACCTGTAAGAGACAGACACAGACAGCAGATTACACAGTATGTACAAAAGGGCATGAGAAAAAAAAAGGTCATCATGAACATAGAAGGGAAACCGTCAAAAATGGGATTTGGATCACTTTTTAACTTTCTCCTTCTCCTTCTTATCGCTCGAGAACATGCCCTTGAGGCTGATCTTGCCGAAAATCGACGCACGCTTCTTGCGGGACGAGATGGTGCTCACAGGCGAACTCTTGGGCGAGTCGGACGTCGATGGGAATCTAGCTTTTGTCGGTGTAGTCAACGTACTCGACGTCGTGCTTGCTCGTGGGGGAGTCGAGGCACCTGTCTTGAGACTAGCGGCCTTTTCCACAGAGGTGGTGCCATTTGTTCCATTTGTCGTGGGGGCTGCCGGAGGATCCGCGGGCTTTTCTGACTCGGTGGCCGGAGGAGATGGCGCAGGCACAGAAGGGGCGGGCGCGGGAGTAGCCTCAGCAGCTGGTGTCACTGTCGCCGGCGATGGTGCGTGCGTGGATGGTGTCTCTGGGTGTGGTGTGGCGCTGGTGAGTCCATGGTTGTTCTCCGCCGCGTTGACGGGGACGAGGCCCAGCGACAGTCTGGGGGCGTCTGGCGCTGGGGCAGCTGCCTGGGGTACAGGTGCAAGCACCTCTGGCTCTGGTTGGGTCTCAGACACAGACTCTACGACCGGCGCAGCTGGGGTATCTGGATTTGGGGTTAGACCAGGTCATAAAAAATCAGATGCTAGGCCAAACGCACCTTCCACCTGACTAACTGCTTCTTCGGGCACGGGAACGGGCTCGGGTGCTGGCGGTGGGGGCGGCGCAGGCTCGGATGGGGATGTATATACGTTGTTGACGTTGCCGGAGTTGTCGTTCTCGGTCGGGGCTTGCGGGGAAGTGACCCAGTTGCCATCGACAACAAACTTGTACAAGATCTTCTCTGCCCATGGGAGCGTCGTTGTCGCTCTGAAGACTCCGCCTTCTCTCGATAGCGGGAGGGACGAGGACCACTGGGATCAATGTTTCAGAATAAGGTCGACGATGGGTGGGCTTGAGCCAATTCACCTGGTCGAACGTCCCTGTCACTACGACATGGTTTCCCGAGAACGGCCTATCGAGAGGTGAACAGCAGCTCGGAAATGCTGCAGAAATACACACCATTCAAACGTAAATTCATGTCCTTGGGTAGCCATTGCGGAGGAAAGGGGCACTTGAGGATGGAGGTCGTGAAAGTTGGAAGAAAAGCGTGGCCTCGTGGCTGCCTTATGAAGGAACTCACCGGGGTAGCTCTCCTGTTCAATTAGCATCGACCCTGGATGGAGGCGTCTTCTTCTTTCGCTCCCCGCGCTTGGATTTCACTTTTTTGTTGGTTGAAATTTCTACACGACTTATGATATAATTACTGGGATTATCTTCCCTCCTCCTAAAGACGCGTCGCGTCCACCCCCTCCGTGATTGACCCATGCACGACACCGCGATTTCAAATGGCAAGGGATGCCGCCGTAGCACCAAAAATCGCAATATCCGTGCACGCGCCATGCAATATCATGACAGCCAACTACCAAACCAAGCGCATGCGGCGCACTCGTGTACAACTTCGACCGCCTCGTGCCCCGCGTACGTAGCAGACAAATCGCAAACGGCATGGCGCACACGCACACGCACACCCATTTGGTATTGGATCCCCAACGGCTGCAGCGTGTTTGCTCTCTGTGTCCCCAGTTTTCAAAGCAGAATCTGCTTCTACATGTCTTCTCTCATTATGTTGCTTTCTTCTCGTCTGTGAGGTTCATGACACCTTGAATCAGCCGTGAGGACACTAGTAGTAGAAGATCTTTGCAGACTGTTTGTTGTACGTCTTCATCTCACCTTGCATTCGACCACGGATTCGCCCGACATGTTTGGGAAATGCAGGACAATATGCAGCAATCCACACTCCCATGCTTCGCTCGCCAGAGACTACATGATTGTGCTCTACAATTTTCATTTACAAGGTCCACCTACATTTTACATCCCACTGGAATCCACTGGCTCTACAAGTGTCATTTTGACCTTCCCGCGCTGTGTATTCCTGTCCTTCTCGACAGCAATGTTCACAACCACCTTGTCGAAAACAGACACTTCAACCTCGCCATTCGGACCTGGGACACTGATCGTATAGTTATCTGCATCGAACTTGATATCCCGTTTGAACATGACCAAGCCTTCCAGACCAAGACTAGCAATCCGTCAGTTACTAGCCAATATATCCATTGAGAGCACGCACGAAGAGACAAAGACACCCAGGCCATTGCGGAACGTCCGAATGACAAACGCCTCTTCGCGCACGGTCGTTTTCTCGCTCCTCCCCTTTAACGCGAGACCCACGTAAAACTCAACACTCGCGCGTCCGGCCATCTGCCCCATCCTATGCCTCCGGTTCACTACATCCAAAATCCGCTCAACATGCTGTTTCGAGTGTAGGACAGGGTGCAGTGGAGAGTAGCCTATTGCAGCAGACAATTGCCTGTGTGCTAGGACGTCGGCGTACCGTCGAATGGGACTGGTAAAGTGTGTGTAAATGTCGCTGGCAAGACCGTAATGGCCAAACGTATCCCGTGCGACGCTACCAGAGCAGAAATACTCTGCCGATAACATGCAACGCGTTGCCATAATGCGCACAAGCGTGTTGAAAGCAGGATTTGTTGGATCCTGGCACAGGTCCAGGGAGGCAGCAAGTGCACCGGAACTCGAAACATCCAGGTTCAGCCCCTTTCGCTTCTTGAGGATGTCCTGCAGTTTTTCGAAATTCGTTCTGGGTGGGGGTAGATGGCGTCTACGACGGTTGATTAGCAACTGGAGGCATGCGTATGGCTACAACATACCTGAGAACAGCCGTCCCAGGGAAACTCTCCTGGATCTTCCTTGCGACACTGATATTCGCCAACAACATGAACTCCTCCACGAGACTATTCGTCTCTCTTTGCTCCTTCTGTTCAACATCGATTGGGTCGGACGACTCCGAACTGTCCAAATGGATTTTCACTTCTGGTGACGCCAAGTTCAGCGCACCTGCCTCCATACGCTTCTGCTTGAGCTTCAGGGCAAGTGTGTTCAGTAGACGAATGCTCTGCGTTAGTTCATCGTCAAGCTTCGGGTCGTCCTTGCGCGTTTGTGCTTCTTCGTAAGTGAATGCAGCCTTTGAGGCAATGACAGACTTGCAGAAACGGACGTTGACGATATCGCCTTCCGGAGACAGTTCCTGCCACAGCAAATCAATTTAAAGGGATGGGGCGAAAAAGGACGGGCATACCCATATAGCGGAAAACGCGAGCCGTTCGACGTATGGTCGAAGTGAACAGAGATTTGTTCCGAGAAGATGAGGCAACATATCAATACGGTTGTCGACAAGATACACAGTTGTCCCTCGAGCAGCGGCTTCGTGATCCATTGGCGTGTCTGGATGGACAAAGTTTGAGACGTCGGCAATGTCTGGTAAAGCGGTGAGAATATACCACAAACAGGCGATACATGAACTTACGGACGCCAGCCTCGATATTGCCATTTGGCAACTTCCTTGCATGAAGAGCATCGTCGATGTCTTGACAGCCTGTGGATGAGAGGTCAATAGACTGGCTAATGAAGCCAACAGACTCCAAAGCTTACCCGGAGGATCGATGCTGCAAATGATCATATCTCTCAAATCTTCGCGGTCCCGCCATACAGGGCCACCAAGTTCCTTCGGCGGCACAGCCCACTTGTCTCCTTCAACAGGCAAGCAATCAAGGATAGCCTTGCCAAAGGGCCTATACGCCACCTCATACTCCAGCAAAAGAGACTCCTGTTCAGCTTCCTTGCTCTCCGCCTTCCCTAGAGCACGAACGAAATGGCCTTCCGGATATCTGGAAGTGTTCTCCCACCTATCGATTGTGACCAGAATTTTCTGACCGACGAGCGTGGGCGCTTGACGAGTGCGTAGGCGAATACGAGGAAGGAGACGCGACACCGGCGTAGCGAATACTGTTTGAACAGAAAGAGAAGTCGAGTTCGACGACGTTAAAGAGGTGCTGTCAATGTGGCAAACGTATGTACGCCAGTTTCGCTTGATGATACCCACGACGCGGCCGGTAGGCTGTCGCTCGTTGGACGCGCTTGTCTGTATCGCCTTGGACTCGGACACTGCAAGTATTTGGTCTTCCTCATCATCGCTGCCTGAGTCTTCCGCATCGTCATTCTTGAGGTTCGCTTCTTGGTCAACAACCTCGTCTGCAGGTGCTCTCCACTCCTTTTCATCAAACACCTCTACGACTATAACATCGCCCTGCACCGACCGATTCATGTTTTCGCGGCCAACGAGAAGAATGGGTTTGCTGAAAGCAGGCACATTGACGGTACCCTCCAGATAATTGTACTGGTTCGCACTGAAATGACCTTGGTGCAAGTGACCAGACTTGATGCCAGCAGCCAGTGTAGACGGAGGAAGGTAGTCGGGGTAGAGTGACTGATGGGCCCCTCCAGCAGCCCTGGTGGGAGCAATTTCTTCGGAGCCAACGGCGGCTAACAGGTCCAGTAACTTGGCTGATTCGGGCATGCCTTCCACATATTGCTTGACTGTAATGAATGAGGAATGTGGCTCCTTGGTATAGATGTAATGTACCGGAGTGAGCTTTGATGCCATCTTGTTTGGCTTTCGTGCGGTTTGCCACATCTTCAGTAAGCAGAACGATTTGGGGCACGCTGCTTTGGCGGTGTGTCGCAGCTATGTGGGAACCGTACCAAGAGCTGGCTTTGCGAATACCTAACAGCACATTATGAGAATATTCAGGGTATTGATGAGAATCTTGCACACCTCTGTCATTTCTGTCGTTCGGAGTCTCGTTCTCTTCGCGGACGATAGCAGTCTCCCTAATGAGCGGTTATGTTTAAGCTTGCATCTGGACATGGGAGAGCATACGATCTGTATTCATTGTAGAAGACCCATATCCGTTTCCCGTCCGCTTTCATGAGCGCTTTGAGACGATTGTAGAGCGGTAATGAGCGATGGCGGACTTCTTCAATGACGGTTTGTAACAAAATCATAGGCGTGTTGAAGAGGTCGGATTCAATGAGATCCATCTATATTTATGAGCATCTAATGCTAGGGCTGACCATGTCCTCTGCGACGTACTTGAGAGAGGAAAACATTGGTGTCCGGAAGGAGGAAGTGTGCGCCAGAGAACGTCGAATGATTCACACGCGGCGCAAGCGGTAGGGTTTTATGTCCTGAGCACTCAGTGCAGTCTTCCACCCCACACCCAACATCGTCGCGTAGATAGCGTTCGCGTAGGACTATGAAGAACGTGCAATGTGTGAGCGATTTGCAGCTCTGTCAATCACGCAACACACCCTTGATGACCTTCCCCTTCGCAGTCTTCTTGAAGAACTTTCTCTGTGTTACTACAGCTTCAATTCGCGGCCGCTTTCGTATTGTAATGTCGACCATAGTGGTTGGAAAGAGAAGACAAAATGATCTAGTCGATCACCACTGCACTTGATGTCTAACCACCATCAAGCGACCAATTTCAATCCAACCCAGGATTTCATTCGCGAAACAATTTGTTTGGTATTTGGATACGACTGGCTTCTGATATCTACTCTATGATATACTGGTCCTCAACCTCAAGCACTGAAAATCGTCTTGACGCGCTCCTCGAGCGGCTGGAACGTCTTCTCACCAGGTCCTGCGGACGGGACACCGAATGGCATCATCGCGGTGCTCTGTTATCGAATAAATCAGCTGGACCTCGACACTCTAGGTCATACAACGAACCTTCCATGTAGTTGGGACGCCCAGGCCAGCAGTCACAGCCGTCTCTATCTCAGGTGTAATCGCGCCGTAATGCTTGCACAAACGATTGGTCTTTTCCCTCTACGCGTAGGATCGGCTGCAAACTCACCTGAAGCGACGCGCCAAGACCTTCCTTTGCAAGTGCAGTCCAAACGATGTACTGCAGCATCCCAGCCGAATTCTGCGAGAACACCGGGAAGGCCTGCCACGACGGTTACTATCAAGGTTGAATGCAGTCAAGGAATCGGACTGACCTGCGCGAGAGTGGGAAACTTCGTAATAAAGGTGTTCACCACCGCCTGGTCCTCGTAGAACAAGATTGTCCCGTATCCAGTTTTGTAGCTATTCTCGAACTTCTCCTTGTAATAGTTCTCTTGTTGTTCTGTGAAAACGGAAAGCGTAAGTAGGTCATTTTATTGATGCAGAATCTTTGTCTACCATTGCCACCCAGAGTGTTCTTGAGACCTGCGAACACCGTGTCCCAGAGCTCGCGGTGTTTCTGGCCGGTGATAATCACGACGCGCGCGGACTGGCTGTTGAACGAGGAAGGTGCGTGCTTCACAGCGCGTTCTACGAGCGCCTGCAGCTCGCTGTCGGACAAGGTAGACTTGTTCGTGAGCGCGTAGGATGTGCGGCGGGCCTATGCACATTGTCAACAAGGGAGGACTATCAGATCCTGTTGAAGCGCACCTCGACGGCATCGAAAAACGCAGCTGAAGCAGACATGACGATTGAGTAGAAGAGTGTCTGGAAAGGGTGATAGAGGAAAGGGTGTGGAGGGTTTGTTCTATCGTTCTCTCCTTCGTCTCTTTTTATAGCCTCTGTTTTACTGCATAATCGTGTCTACTATACTACGCTAGCTAAATGACAAGCATGTGTAAGTGTCACTCTAAGCACTCTGTGGTTATGCGGACCTGGCTTGTCAACCGCTGAAATCGTAAAAGCGCTGACCTCAATCAATTCCGGATGTGTAAGCTGCTCCTGAGAACAATGGCCCCTCGATCGCATGTGAATGTTACGCTGATCACTGAAAGTAATGAAATCCCACTCTTCTTAGGAGATGATAATGATAAAAGAGACAGTGTTATTCTTCATTTCGGGGCTGCAGCTCCGTAGGGCGTGCAGGGACATATCTCGCGTCAGACCCCAAAGCCAATTGCACTCAAATTGGATTTGGTCAGACCCAGGACCATATCGCACGACATTCTCGAGTGTTATTAGCACAAATATTCTCATTCCAAGTCCGAATGAGTTGTTGATATTGTTACAGTCTTGCACTTCCAACGCCCCAAAGCTACATCGCGTTTATCCTTCCATCTGCACATCTCCGTCGTCGCCAGCAGCCGCAGTCGCGGGTGCGGGTGCATCTGCCGTGTCTTTTGGAATCATAGTTTGCACAAAGACATCAACTGCGTCGCCGTCAAGCATACGGAACGCTCCTGTAGCTGGGGCGTTCTTCTCGTTTGGGCTTGCAGGTCCCACGATACCAATGGAGGTGTTCTTGATGTTAAGCTCTTTATCCTGCTGGAGGGTCTCGCGCAGTGCGTGTAACCCATGTCGAATAAGATCATCGAGGGAGCCTGTACAATGTAAGTGGACGATGCATCAAAACCAAGCTCGACGTACAATCAGGGAACTCCTCGTAGTGCTTCTCCAAGTACGTCTTTGCGCTCTGGCTCCGCGCACCAATTGACATTGCGTAGTATTCGTATGAGTTTCCAGACGGGGAGAACTCATAGAGATGGGGGCCAGACTTGTCCTCTCCAATTACGAGGAAACCAACACCGTATGGCCGGCGACCGTACTCTTGCGTGTTCACTTGGGCCTCTGGACGGTATTAAGGGTTGCTCTGGTGGGTGGATGCGGTACGCACTATCCGCAATAGCACCAACTAGTCTGTTGACAGGTACAGGACGATTGAAGACCATGCGCGACGACATAGCCTGCTGGCGCATGAAGTTGCTAGACACAATTCAATACAAGGTACGGGTCAATGAGACTAATCACACACCTCAAAACGCGCGCATCTGAAGTTAGACCTGCAATCGCAATGCCGACGTGATCATCTATTCGGAACATTTTCTGTTGGTACGATGCAAGCTCTCCAGCTGACCGCTATCTCCATGTAAGTATACTTGCATTATTCGCAAACGCGTATCACGCACCTTCAAAGCCAAAAGAATGGCATGGGTCTTCGACACCAAACCAACAGCAGCTGAACCCTGCTTCACGGCTTCAAGTGCATATTCGACTTGGTGGAGCCGACCCTGCGGCGAGAATACGGTGTTGTCTGAATCGTACGTATTTCTGAACTGAAGCTGTTGAGAAACAACGCGAGAATAACCTGAAAACGAGCATACCATGGTGCGTGAAGGTAGGCTAAGGAATCGATCGCTGACGCGTCGACGGTCGAAGGTCAGTGACGCGGCTGAGAGTGACAGCGTGACTGATCGCCCATTGTGGTGACCGCGCCACAAAATGGTTGTTGTGTGTCCAGCGTCCCTGAACATTAGGGACCACGGGATCTTGGCTTGTGCATCAAAAGATATATGCACAAGTTGCTGGACTCCGTGCTGCGGTTACCGGTCAGTACAAAATAGTGTTATGGTGGCTACATCTCAATGTCAATAGAATACATCGACGAGGGCAACATTACCCGACTGTTTCGGCTAGATAGCAGGAAAGATAACCCATGATTGCTAGCTAGGCTCGATTCTCATGTGGCATACTTATGCCCGCTATACAGCAGCTAGCGTCCATTCTTACTCTGCAAACTGGAGCCCACAAAGTGCAAGATAACACTAATCCGTTGCACTAGGACTTTGCGAAGCTTAGTGGAAAGCCATTCATATACCCCCTTGAATACAATACATAGAGCAACCGATTGACCATGTTCAGTGGCTCGAGTTATGGCTGGGTCGAACCAGTATTATTCCTAGTGCTACAGAATTGGACGCGAGTTGAATCGATATAAGTTACTAGTTCCCGATGTTCAAATTACATTAGCTTGTCCAGTTGGCCGGACCCTAGGACTTCATGAGGGTCAAAAATTCCTCGCGAGTCTTCTGTTGGTCCCGGAAACATCCAAGCATACACGACGTGACAGTGATAGCGCCCGGCTTTTGCACACCCCGCATTGTCATGCACAAATGTCTGTAGGCAAGATCAATAATGCATCGCAAGGGTTTTGTCACAAAGACTTGCGTTGCCTCCATGACCACGGCGACACCGCGAGGCTTAATTGCCTCCTGCACGGCGACTGCGATTTGCTTAGTAAGGCGCTCTTGCACTTGTAGTCGGCGACTGAAGGTTTCGGCAATCCGTGCCAGCTTGGATATGCCTAGAACGTGCTTGTTCGGAATGTACGCGATAGCCACCTCGACGGATGTCAGAAGTAACTCGAGAAAGAGAAGAAGATGAGTCACCTTGCCGGTGAAAGGGACAAGATGATGTTCGCACAGACTAGAGATATCGACGTCCCGTACCAGGACCATTTCGTCGTGGTCCTCTGCAAATACCGCATCGTTTATAACATCTAGAAGAGCGTTAGTTGTGTGAGAAAGAGATCGAGTAGTCAGCGACCTGCAAGACGCTCTTCATAGCCCCTTGTCATCCACATAATGGCCTGGGCGTAGCGGTCGGGGGTGCGGAGTAGACCTTCTCTATCAGGATCTTCGCCTATGCTTTGGAGGATTGTACGCATGGCGGCGGCAATCTTTTGTTCACGTGCCTTGCGTTCTTCTGGAGTGGCAGAGAGACGTTCATAGGTGTCCTTTGCTACGGAGACAATGTTCCAAAAGTTGCCAAGATGCGGAAGCAGAGGAGGAGGACTGACCTGGCCATCCCAGGCCATGGGCGTCTGGAATCAAGACATCTGTTGATGAGCCAGAGGCAGTTACTATCGGTGTAGAGACCCCAGATGGAGGCCTGAAGCCATAGCCTTCATGAACAACGTGGTGGCGCAGGGGAGAGGGAGGAGCTGGGACGGCTTCGGTGAGGTCCTGGGCGTCGTGGATGGAGTGAGCCTTAAGTTTCTCGGACAGCGAGTCTGCCAGTGCTTCTGTGGACGAGGACATGTCGAAGTGCCAGTTAAAGCTGGTTTAGCAGATGTTAGCGGATCAAGCTCAAAACGATCGGCTTAAAACGCCGGCATTGCAAAAAACGAAGGCCATTCAGTATGACGTCAGACCGCTATCCGGTCCGACCGCGAGCTTTCTAAAATCCATTGTTCTGGCGCGAAGATACCGTTATGGAATGAGTGCAGCGTGTTTGCACTGGCGGGCACAGCCAGCGCACGGGACCCGGGAGCATAAATTAGCATGACAGCCCAGCAACTGCTCTTTTCTTCGAGCCACCATCTCCTCACCGTCGCATGAATCTCCCATTTCTCCGCCGCCTCTACATGCGCCACCGCTCTTTGCTGGCCTGCTTTGGATATTTGGAAGACTTGGGCGTAGCAACACACTCCGATGCGGAGAAGGTACCGATTCTCGCGCCCATGCACGACGAAATATACGACATTTGGGCCGCAAGCAGAACTTTGCCAAACTCAAATGGCGGACAAACTACTCTGGTAGCAGGCGCACGACGCCCCGTTACAGTCCACAATATACAGCTTGCCTGGCGCATCTTGCAACGCTGCACACCAGAGCTTGTCAGTGCTGCTCCCACGCTGCAGTCGCCCACATACAGCTAACTGTGGCTTTTCTCTAGTTCCAATGCCTCTTTGAGACATACCCAGCGAGAACAACGGTCATGTTGGCTTTCAACGTCTTACGCAGTCTCTTCCCTGCCTTTCGTGGCTATTCACAGGCGCGTATCCGGACCCGCTGCGCCCGTTTTTGTATACTAACCACCGGCGATGCTAGGCAATGATTTTGGACGAGGTCTTTCATTTCGGCGCAGTTGGTTTCTCTTTTGGTCTGACCCCAGTCTTACTAGATACAAGTCCTCATTTCTTCTGGGGTGTTCACTTGGTCACGCCTCGGTCGTCTCGTCGGACAAGAAGTTCTGCGAAGGGTGTGTGAGAGCATGCTCGACCACATAGCGTAAGTCCCACCCTACGGTAGATACCTTCCGACGTACCTGTCTAACACTTTTTGCCATAGCGTGTCCAATGAGACGCTCGTCTTGGGCTCAGCGCGCTTCCACGTCGAGCGCCAACAACTAGAGCAGCGGGTCCGACTCGATGGTCCTTCCCTCGCTGACCCCGCGACTCGCGATTTACTCCAGGAATCCGATATCTTCGCTCGTTCATTTGGTGGTGGCGGTTTTGGTCTGATTTCACCTCTGGATTTCATCCAATTACTGGCTCTTCTTGCGGAAATCGGGTCACACATCCTTGTTCTGCACTCTTTGACCCACAACGCGACACACCTTGGCCTACTCGTGCTTTCGATAATATCTGTCCTCTTCCCACTAATCCTCCCATGGTTTTCTTTCGGCCCTGCGTATTCAGACATGATGTACACGCCGCAAGAATCGTACGCAGACCGCCGTCGCGAGCAGATGCGCAACCTAGCGTACGCAGACGTCCATCGCCCGGAGGTCTCGTTATTTGGGTTGAAAAACTGGATCCTCTCAACATGGGAAACGTCATGGAAGGTGTCGTTTGCTTCAGAGTCGACAAGAGCTTCATCTGGATTTTCCTCGCTCTATGGCAACGGGTTTGCAGATGTTATGTTATCCCTGCAAAACGTCGGTTCCCTCTTTCCTAATCCTCATCACCCGCTTCTGATACCGTTTCTTCCAGATACCTTTCATCCTCGTGCTGCAGTCGTCCTCATCGGCAACACTAGGAAGTTTGACACTCTATCGCTCATCTGTCCAAGCGGTCGTTCTCAGTGCCCGCAGCTTCATCAGTGTGGGGAGTAGTGCCTTCCAAGTCATTTTCCTTCTCGGTGCCTTCTCAGCCAGCAAAAAGATCCACCCGAAGCTGCAACCCCGCGATGACGAGGTGGTTGATATCAAACGCATCCCAGCTGGTATGAAAATCGAGGCAAGGTAGGTTTCCACTAGGTGCTGTTATGTGCTCCTTTATTAACGGCCGGCCTTTTCACCTTTCCATAGGGGTATATCGTACACTTACCCGGATAGCTCGATACCCGCGTTACACAACGTCAACTTTTCTCTTATGGCTGGGGAGACGCTCGCTATTGTAGGATATAACGGGTCCGGTATGTGCCGTGCCGCCTGGCTCGCGACTTCCTAAACTGGCGTAGCTAATCCCCATCAGGCAAGTCCACATTGGCAAAGATCCTGCTGCGAGTTTTGGACTTCGACGGAGGGCAACTGCTCGTCAACGGGACCGACATACGCAAGTACAGCGTCCCCGACTTTCACTCCCGGGTCTCTGCGGTCTTCCAGGGCTTTTCCAAGTACAACAACTACACCCTCCAGGAAAACGTCGGGTTGGGTGCGGTGGACCTTATGGGGAACCAGGCGGCAGTGAAGCGAGCACTGCATCTCGCAGAGGCTGACGGGATTGTCAAGAAACTGCCACACGGACTCCAGACAATGCTAGAGGGGCCCGGCTTCGAGATGCTCAACTATCCTGGCAGCATGGCCTCTGCGGACAGCTCACATCATGGCCTCTCCGGTGGTGAGGTACGTGTGTCGTCTCATTTCCACAGTTCCGCTATTCGTCATGCTGAATCTTTCTGTCTCTTAGTGGCAACGCGTCGCCATCGCCAGGTCGTTCATCAAGGCGGTTCAACCCCAAGTCGACCTCCTGGTATTTGACGAACCTGTGCGTCTTTTTCATATCGGCGTTCTTCCAAAAATGTGTGTCTAATGTCCCATCGCAGACATCATCACTTGATGCGCAGGCTCAATCCCAAATTTTCAACACCATCGAACGCATTTCGTGCTCAGAGCATGGCGAGCGTATCAAGAGTGTCATATTTATCACGCATAGGCTGTCGACTGCACGCCGCGCCGACAAGATTGCCATGATGGACCGCGGAGTGAGTCCTGTTCCCACCACTACAATGATGACCCACTCACGATTATGCACGCAGACTATCTGTGAGTTCGGCTCTCATGAAGAACTCTTGCGCAAGGGTGGCAAGTACGCTACACTCTATCAACAGTCCGTCTAGAACAGACATTTCGCATCACAAAAACCCTGCATTACGGACACCTTTTCCATATTTGTTTCCCTCATCGTCGTCGCTTTGTAAATTTTATATTCGTGCCCGCTCGACTACATACGAACTCCCTATTTTTCGCGCCAGCCCCAAAATACCTTACACACGCATACGCTATTGTACCCTTCGCACTTCGTTCAAGTTTGTTACACGCATTGTTGGAACATATCAAGAGATCCGAATACAGCACACATATTTACAGCTTCTCTAGATGGTTGTACTATTTTACGCCGAGTCTAATAAGTACTTGAACTAGTGATACACAAGCATTGGGCCGTTTGAATAAGTTATGACAGAGGTATACAGACAATAGCGAACGTCAAAGAACTATTCGTGGTCAACATAGGTGACGGTTCCGTTCGAAAGATACACATCGACAACGTTTTCGTCGGCACCGCCAGGGATGGGAGTCGTGATGGGCATGGACCGCTCTGAAGTTCCATGTATGCCAACAAGTAGCCCCGCGTTTTTGATACCTTGGATAAGTGAAGGGACTTGTAGCTGCAGGAATGTATGAGTACTCCGTAGGGCACGAGAAGGAGCGCATACCAATAAATCAGCGTCGACAAACACTCCAAGCAAGTTGTTGATCCGCGCATACTCAACGGCGCTCCCAAGTCCACAGAACCGCCCCGTACCGTCCTTATCAGTAGTCACTGGAGAGGGCCCGGATAACGGAATGTCTTCCTTCCCACAGTGTGACGAGAAGAATACAGGATCTTTGCAAGGTTAACACAAACATAGGATATGGAAGTCACAGGACGTACAATTGGGCTGCTTCCAGTTAATAGCAGAGCACACGTCTTGACAAAAGCTCGTGAACATCAACCGCCTTCTTTGACCGTCCTTGTACACAGTCCTCAACACAGAATCAACGAACGGGTTTAACTTTGGTCGACTCAACGCGTATCTATCGCCCGTATTGGGTGAAGGATACGCGAGCTCAATGCAGATGCCCAGCGACGCAGGGACAATCTACAATACTCAGTCAGTAGAGAGCCACAGACAAAAACAGTCAGGACACACCGACAACAGCTGGCTCAAACTCATCATATGGTGTTCAATATATTTCGCCCAGTCTGAGTGAGGTCCGGGCACGCTCTCTGGCACAACAGCCCTTCCCACCGTCTTCGCTAGGCCTTCGAATTGCTGCAGCGTCACATCACTCACACCCAAAGAGTACTTTGCCTCGGGGAGATGCCATTCGCCATACACCACCGGGATGCTGTCCCGAGTGACCTGCACAACCACATATAGGTAGTTCCCTCGCAGAGAGGTCATCATCACTGACTGGCTGGTGACGCCTGTAATAGAATGCGCTGACGGAGATGTCTGCGCCGACGTAGGTGGGCGTGGCGCAGAGCTTGTCGGTTGAAGGGCGGACGCCATCGTCGATTTCCAGTACGTCTCTAGCTCGCCACCAAGTGCTAAGGTCACACCAGAGAAGCAGGTGATAACGTTCAGCTCAAATGTGATCTGGCCGACCGAGTCAGCATGGCTGCCGCAGGACAATAAGACAAGGATGGGTCAACCGTACCTCGCCGACGACATGAAGCCTGTTGTCCAGAATCGGTAATGTGAACGCTTGGTGATTATCCGCGTTAAGGAAGAGCGAAGGTAGGGCAACGGCTCTCCCAATGGTCTTCGTGCCGAAATTGGGGTGTATAGAGAACTCCAAGGATAGTGAACTCAGATTTGGGATTTGGAACACGAAGACGCCCTTTTCATCTCTCTGGGGCAGTGAAATGCTGTAGGGAGCTGAATTCACCTCTGACGAGCGTGTGGTGATGACGAGTTTGAGAGGTGCGGTCTTCAAAAGATATTCATCTCTGAAGGCAGCAGAGATGCGCCGATGGTGTAATACGACACTCGGCATACCACCTGTTGTCGGGGAGACAATCACTTGAACCAGGTGTGAGCGGTCCAAATAGTTGTGACCGTAGACACGGTGCGGCATAATAGGCGGCGGCAATGAAAGCGATGGGATCATATCTATGTCCAAGTCCTCGATGTTCATCCCAGTACTAGCGCTGGCAATCAAAGGAGTCGGTCCTGTCGAGGGAGATATTTCCGACATGAGGGTGGCCTCGGCAGACAAGGGTATGCGAGCAGATGCACGCAGGAGAAGATCGACGGACTTGTGATGGCCATACCAGGCTGCATAGTGCACTGGGAGATGACCAAGTTCGTCGACAATGACGACGCGGCATCGCGCCTCAATAAGGATTGCAATACACTCGTTATGACCATATCGAGCCGCATGGAAGAGTGGTGTCCATTCGTGATACTTGTCAGATGTGTCCCAGCCATCCTGCTGCAAAAGGAGTCTACAAATATCGGCATGCCCCTCGCGTGCTGCCAAATGCATTGGGTACTCGCCGTTGCTGTTTGGATGGCACTTTGCTCCCCTCTGGAGGAGAAGCTGAACAATGTCGCAATGCCCGGATTGGCATGCCATTGAAAGAGGAATCAGGTCTCCTCCTGGGGTGGTGGGTTGGACGGGGGTATTACCGTGATCAAGTAGAACCTGTACACAGTCCACACTGCCGCGGAGGATGGCATAGACCAATGGACTATAGTTGTCAATGTCCAAGGTGTTGATGTTGACACCAAGCTCGAGGAGCCGCTTGCATATCACAGTATGGCCGTGCATGGCTGCATAATGCAAAGGTGTGCGACCATAGACATCGACATCATTCACCCCAACATTCTGGTCGATGCTCATGTTGGCTAGGCGCAGTGCCCCTGCGATTACAGCACCGTGCAGGCAATTTCGGCCATTGATATCGTCGACGAAATGGAAGTTAAATGGCGAGGTGAGAGATGCGATAATGAGGTCGGCGAGCTCCGTCGGTGCATCAATGATAACACTCCAAAGAATTCGGGTTACATTGGTTCGCCCAGCGTCGCCTTGAGCTAATGCATCAGAATACCGTACACAATCGGCAATGGCGGTGTGGTCGGCGGACAAGATCGCGTCCCGGAGATTCTTCTCGAGATCGCGAAATGGCCCAATGTACGGAGTCCGTTCGATATTCAGTTGTTGCGTGAAGATATCGTTTGCACCGGGTCCTTCAAAGTTCAGACCAGACGAAAGGTCCGTTAGATCGAGGAGGCAGGCTGCTACAGTGTCGGCAAGTTCGGAAATGAGCTGCGATGTGCGTGAACAAAGGCGTTTAAATAGATAGGTAGGTTCTATACCTGTCTGTTGAACACGGGCTGAACATCCACTTGACGCGTGAGATAGAGCTCCTTGGTGGTCGATTTGGACCGCTTGTCGAATTTCTTGAGAATTTTCTTGAAACCAGTCGCGTTGACTTCGACGAATTGCTGCAGATTGGATGAGGCGATTCCAACAAAATCGACGCGTCAATCTACCTGCAGCTTCCCAAGATCACGCTCCAACAGCCGGAATCCCTCCTCGACGGCGCTCCATTCGACATGGTTTCGGTTGGCGTCGGGGTCTGTGGATGAGTCTGGCAGTCCGTGCCATGCCGCGGCGCGTCGTTTTGATAGCAACGTTTCCAGACGCAGTTTGAGCTCGGCCTCCTTCTGTAGGTAAAAGCTATTGATCTGGACGCTGTGTGAGCAACTTCAGAGCCGCTCAGCCGTCACACGCACCTTTTCCAATTCCCGTTCCAATTTGAAGAAGAATGCAGCTTTATGTGCTCTGAAATCCGGCCCTCGGTCATGATCTTCTGTCCCGCCGAACCAGGGAGGGTCGGTGCTGGGAACATCTGTGTTCTGGCCATCGGTGTACGCGTTTCCGGGGCGGAATCCTAGTGCAAGCGCTGCTGCCTCAGACGCTGGCCGATTGGCAGCAAGGGAGGAGATGATCTTCTTGAGGAACTTGTAGTCCAGGTAATGGGCGGACCATCCTGGGACTTGATGAGACTGTATATGCTTCCCAAACTGGATGACATTTAACAAATCAGAATACTCTGTTCCTTGGTCAATGGGCGTGCCTTCATATCGCTCTGTCACTTCCAGCGGGCACGTGGAACGGGTCGTTCACGAAAAGTCGAAGCTCAGGCGCGCGCGTTAAGACGCGGGTTGAGGAGGAAAACAGGAGCCTGCCATGGCATCGATGCGCAAAGAATTCATGCAGCGTGACGGGCTAACCATGCACGTTCGTCGCCCCGATCAATTCTGATATCTGTGATTCTCAGTATGCAGCTTACTGCCACCACCCAAAAAGCCCGAATCGACTTGCCAACATGCTCTGTGAAATTATTACTCAGAAATCACCCTCTCATTATTGTGCAGTGAAGGTATCGAACAACAGACAATAACTCGGGAAGTAACGTTTGTAAATGTTGCAATCTCTGTCTCCTCTGTATCTCACCCGTTTAGTCCTTGGACATTGGCCATCGTCTCGAGATTCCATCTTCCACTTTGACCCTGTGTACATTTCTTCCTCCTAGTCGTTGTCGTCTTCGACATATGAGTTCACCCTTCCAAGTCCGAGCCCACTGCGAGAACTCGAAATTCTTACCAAGAACAAGACTGGAACCATTTAGCGATTGTATGGGCTCTCACACGCGGCGAGTGTTAGTCACTTGTCAACTCTCCCACCCAATACACCGCATCCCGTCGTCTCAGCGTCGGAATCAGAGGATGATAGGCATGGTGTCAAAGTCTCGTCGACAGTCTGCGCTCCTTCCAAGCTGGCGGCCGGCCAAATATGAGGAATCCTGGTAAGATTGCATCGAGATGTTGGCGGAGATTAAGTCGAAGTTTTCCCAAGAACCCTTGCGTGCCCATCCACAAACGGCGAATCTTAGCCTTGACTACTTACCAGCTGTCTATGTACCTGCCAGAATGAGAGCCTACCAGCAACCACTGTAGACAGTAGAAGGGTCAGTGACAGTGATCGTGTTTGCAAGACGAAGCAGGGAAATAGTAATCAGGAGGGCTATCTGTGCGATGTAGTAGTGATAAATTGCTCGCGCGGTGGATGGCCCTGTCTTATTATGTTATTGCAGGTCAATAAGAAATGAGATATTGTTTAACCATGATAAAGGGGCGATCTTGTACGGGTCAAAGGCACACATTGAGCTCAGTCTTCAGCAAGCTCTCAGAATTAGTCAATTGCTACGATATGGTGCAATTTTGCTGCAGGCAGTGGACTTATGAAGTGTGGCCACAGACCAAAGCGTGATCGCGTTTCTTATGTGAGCAAAAGACGCCGAGGTTGTGACATCTTGGATCGGTGCCGCTCTTTCACCTTGTACTACGAAGTTGAGGCTGTCCGCTATGGTTCTCCGCGCGGAAATCGTCTCTGCGTTCGAGTTCATTGGGTGTACTCCAGATACACCACAAGACGAAGCTAACAGGGCGTACAAGAAGCTTGCTCTCCAGTACGCGCGACACCCATTTGCAACAAAATAGTGCACTTATACTCACTACCTTCTGCGCAGAAATCACCCGGACAAGAATCCTTCTAAAGATGCCACAGCAAAGTTTCAGGAGGTGCGCCGTGCTGTCCTCTGGAATAGCAGAAGAGGCTGAACAAATCGATAGCTTAGCGCCGCCTGGAACACATGTCTACGCCATTACGAACATCCACACATGAGCGAGGAGACCCCTACTTTCGAACGAGGGTCGAGCGGTGGACACTCATTCCATTCGGATCAGGATGTTCCACTGGACGAGGAACTAGCGCGCGAATTCTTCGAGTGAGTGGCAGTGACTTGTCGTGATGCAGCGGCTGATCCTAGACCAGCTTCTTGTTCAAGCAAGCATTCTATGGAAGAGGGTCCTATAACGCTGGGAAAAGTGCGTGCTCGCAATCCCTCCCCTTCCCTTCGTCTTACGCCCCATCCAGAGTTCCGTGAACAACGAGCATACACCGACGGATTTGTTTTTGTGTTTAGAGAGAACTTTGCAGACCAGCAGGAGCGAATCTCGCGGAACAAAGCTAGACAGAAACGCGCGAATGAAGCATTTGCGAAGCGCCAGGCTGATTTTGGTGCGTCCTTGCTCAATCTCAGGTTGTCGCCACTCACGCCACTCAGCCGAGGAATGTCGCCAGGAAGAGGCTGCCGCTGCCAAGAAGAAAGCAGAGGAGCGCCGGCTGGACAGTATCTACACCGAGGCGCGCGTTACCGCGTTCAAGGCCGCACGCACCGGCAATGGCGCCGAAGTCCGGCGCCTCGTCGAAGCTCATGACCTCTGTGTGACTGATCCAGAGAAGCTACCGAAGCGGACGGCACAGTCCAAGAAGGCGCCAGCGGCCGTTCCCAAGCACGAGACTCTCCTTCATGTTGCTGCCGGCTTCTGCGATGTGGCCACCGTCGACTTCCTCTACAACCGGGGCGCTAACCCAAGCGCCCTCACTGGCGCCGATCTAACTCCCTTCCATGTTGCGTGCTTCCGTGGCAACGCAGCCACCGCGCAGTATTTCCTTGATCTCAAGCCTCGGCCAGAGGGTTGTCATCCCAGCAAAGCCGTCAGTCCTGCCAACAAGGACACGCCTCTTATGATTGCCGCCAAAAGTGTCCATCGCACGGTCGCTATCATCCAGTTGCTCACTAAGCATGCTCCTGTACACACTGTCAAAGATGCGTGGAATGTATTCGACGGTCTACAATTCGACGGGCAGGATGTAACCGAATTCAAGCGTGTGCTCGAGAGCAAGGTTGGTCCTTGCCTCGATGGTCGTCAGTAACTTACGTTTGGCAGGTGGGCTTTGTACCCCCAGACCAGTTCGACGAAAATGAGCGTCTCACGCCAAAGCAACGCAAAAAGCTTGAACGTGAAGAGAAGGAGAAGCGCAAGCAGCAGGATGAGCTCAACAGACAGAAGAACGAGAAGAAGGCTCAGGAAAAGCGGATCAGGGAACAGGAAGAGCGTGAGAAACTCGAGGCTATTGCTGCTGTCGAACGGCAGCTCGAGCAGGAGCGCCTTGCTGAGCAGGCCCGTATCAGGAAGCTGCGCGAGGAAGAGGAGGCACGGCAACGACGTGCGCGAGAAGAGGAGTTGGCGCGGCAGAGGAAGCGTCAGGAAGAAGAGGCAGCACGGCAAAAACGATTGCTTGAAGAGGCGGAGGCTCGTAAGAAAGCTGTTGAAGAGCGCAAACGCGCTGCGGCCGAGCGCCAGCGTCTCGAAGTCGAGAACAAGCGCCGGGAGGAAGAGCGTCGGGCCCGGGAGCTTCAACGTCAACAAGAGGCAGCAGAGGCCAGCAGAAGGCAGAAGGAGGCGGATGCTCGCGCCGCAGAGGCCAAACGCATCCGCGAGGAGCAGGAAGCCGAAAGCCGCCGCAAGCAGATGGCTGCTGCAGAACAAGCTAGACGCGATGCCCAATTGCGTGCGGAAATTGAGGCGAAGGTCAGACTAGAGCTCGGCGCACAGTTGCGCGCGGAGGCGGAGGCGAAGGTACGGGCTGAAATGGAGTGGGCTGCCCGACAGAGGTTACAAGAGCAGCAAGACGCTGAGAAGCGCACCTTCGATGTGGCAGAGGGGTTGGCTGCGCAACAAGAAGCGAAGCGTGCCCTTTTGAAGCAGAAGCGCAAGGAGAAGCTCCAGTTGAAGAAGGAAGCCAAGAAGACAGAGATTCAGGTGAGCTTTCCTCCCTTTTCCTCTGAATCCACCATGCTAAACAACAATGAAAGTCTCCTGCTCCAACCATAGTGCCAACGCTGCCGACAGTGATGACGGACATCGCAGCTGCGGCGCCCGCCCCGACCGCTCAAAAGTCCGACAGGCCGTGTCGCTGGTTCCAAAAGGGCTACTGTCGTTTTGGGAAGAAATGTCGGGACCTTCATGTCCCTGTAGAGGTAGGTTGCATCCCGTCCTTCTGCACATTGTGTTCATGGATCCACAGGAGCCTTCACAGCAACCTACGCCGTTGACTCCCTCCCCTCCTGCTCGAATCCCCGCGGCGGCCTCCGTTACGCCGACCTCTTCTACTGTTGCTCCAGCTCCTCAGGCCAAGCGCGCACTCAAGCCATGTCGATACTTCGCCAAAGGTGGCTGTGTGCGAGGAGACAAGTGTAAATGGGCGCATGTCCAGCCCGAGGCGCCCAAACAAACGGCCTATCTTCCGTCTCCTACACCATCATCCCCGACTATGCCCGTGCGAGAGGAGGTTCAGACGGCGCCTCTTGCAGAGGATGAGCTCTTTCCGAAGATAAAGTTGCAAGCAAAGCAGAGTTATGTGGCAACGGAACCGCTTTCACCGCCAGCGGAAAACCCTCCTGCAAAGAAGAAAAGACCATACTTCCCGAAGAAAGCGCGTGTAGCCAAGGCTGCATAATTCACGAAGACTATTGACGAACATGGCACGACAATGTTGTGTGCTGAAGATGACAGACGGCCTGATTGGGTCTGTCCGAAAGAAATGAATGTTAGGCTGATATAATTATCATGTTGTAGTAATGTCCACACTGCTGTGGGCCGTCTGTTGCATGCTGTTTTTCTTGTATGTTACTCATTGCGTTGAAATTGCATTTTCTCCTTGTCTTGATTGTTGTTGTGTACATTACCGTCGGAGAACGTGAGAAAACCGTCGGGGGTCCCAATACAATTGTGTGCCCCGAGGGCCGATGTTAAGATGGATCAAAGTCTTACTGCATTTGTACTTGGTAGAACGGCGGGAACAAAGTAAATCAACGTTAGTCTCTGGCAGTGTCTACTTTTTTCATACTACTCAGGGCACTGAGCGCTCGGGCAGTCCAGAGGTACTCCAAACCCGACGCTTGCACATCAGTTAGAGCCTTGGCATGATGGCGTGCGGGCGTCCTAGTGCTTTTTGTGACCATTCATTCATGTCTGGCCGATCCTTTGTTGTGCCAATCTACCTCGTAGTTTTCCGACTGAGCGGCACGTTCTCGAGCCACTTTTACCGTCCGCGATTCTTGCGTGGACCTGAATCATTTTCCAGCCTATCAACGTTTTCGAAAGAAGCCGCGTTCCGTCATCACGCACATTGTAGGGACTAGTATAAAGAGTGCACGATGCTTCAGCCCCGCACGACCTCCTTGCTCTTGTGCTTTAGCAATGGCTCCCGGTGTTTGTCGCTTGGTCGCGCGCGCTGCTGCTGCTGCTGCCACTACTTCGACTTATAATCCATCGACGACGACTGATATCACGACTGCGACGACCGGCGGGAACTTGCCAACTTCTACTTCAACTGGCGCTTCTCTGAACGATGTAATACCACAATGGAAACTCTCTAATGTCCTCTCAAATATGATAGATGTGTCGGATAACAGGTAAGTATTCTCTGACACAGACTGCCATAGCTAACCACACCAATAGTTGGGAGCTTGGCACCGCTGCAGAAGCCCTTCTCGAGTTCTCATACCCCTCATACTCTGTCTTCAATGAAAGCGCATTCCCTCCTTCTACTGCAGTCTCTATCTCAACCACTGCAGCGGATGTTTACACTATTGCGTACGAGTGCGTGTTATAACCTAGCTGTCCGAGCGTTCGGCTGATGTGCATTGTGCGCAGCGTTGTCTCGAACATGTCCTCAGATGCAGTCACCTTGATGCAGGACGATGCTGTTGGAGATCCCCCCAGTGCGTCCAGATCCAGTGTCCTTTGTGCATGCGTTCTCATGATGGCAAACCTAGGCATTGGCGTGGCCGTTCTCTTGGCGAACTGGACACAACAAAGTTATGACACGGCTGCCTTTGGATCGGCGGCGAGCAAGCAGTTGAACTACTTGTTGAACGACGCACCACGCTCGGATGCGGGCGCTATTTCGCATCGAGCAGAGCAAGTGCAACTTTGGTGGGCATCTATCTGTTCAAACGTGTGAATGATGTTGCTGAAGACCGCTAGGGCCGATTCCGTTTTCATGGTTCCGCCGTTCCTCGCCTATTATGGTGCCCTTGCAGGTGGGGACCGCGAGGTCGAGCTCCTCAATGAAGCGTACACCCAAATATCGTTGTATCGGGACGCATTGTTGGACTACGACAGTGGATCTGGCCTGTGGAAACACATTGTGCTGGGCACTTCGGTGGATAGTACCCATTGGGCAACAGGTAAATATTTCTACGTTCCTCGTCGGTGGAGACGCTGAATCTTCGGTAGGAAATGCTTGGGCGGCGGCTGGAATGACGCGAGTTCTGATGACCATGGAGCATACGGCACAGGCAGACCTTTTCGCTAGCCATCGGTCGAACCTCACGGACTGGATATTTGAGGTTCTTGGGAGCGCGTGGGAATACCAGGTGCGTTCCTTCTCTTGGTGTTTGCTTTGGGTCACCGACTGACATTCCCTCAAGACGGACAACGGGGCAGTTCGAAATACAATCGATAACGAAGACAGCTTCGAGGATGCATCAGCTACCGCGCTGCTTGCTGCTGTGACATACCGTATGGCTGTCTATAGTCCATACCTCATCGAAAACGCGGACCGCGCGTTGTCCTACATCGCCGACTCAGTTGATTCAGACGGGTGGCTGCAGAATACAGTCAATCCTCTAACGTTCAACAGTCCCTCTGCAGCTGGGGACCACAGTCCAGAGGGCCAAGCCTTTGTAGTGCTTCTGGCTGCTGCATATCGAGATTGGCTTGCGCAAAACTCGAGTTCGACATCTGTTGCTGCGGCCCTGAAGCTGAAGGCTGACTTCTCCATTCACCTGGTGGATAGTAAGGAATAAAAGCAAAAGGAAATTACTTCAAAATGTACTACTATTTTATGTTTTATTATGTTTCATGCAGTAAAGCATGGTCGGCGGTTTTCGCTTCGGTTGTTTGTGTATCCAAATCTTACATAGAATAAATTTGACATGGCTTTGTCTTTGTGTCCTCTTTGAAATTACTGTGAGTCCTTTGGTTCTCGCGGCGACGTGCTGTTCATCAGTGGGTTGATATCTCAAATCGACATGCGCCAGGAAAAAGAAGAAAGGGCTTGCATACTTAGAAAATTCTAGTTTGTATGCTCCAATGTACGTTGAACGTTGAAGTTCAAGCAGGGTGCCGTGATCCGCAAGTCATTGGGTGCGGCCGACGGTCCGGAGGCCCGAACCGCACTTGTTTTCATACTGTGAGACGAACGCGTCTCTGTGGGACGTTGCAAAGATGGAGGCCGTGAACGCTGTCAGTCGATGGCTTCAGAAATGGACGGCAAGCGGTGAACAGGAATGGTGCGTCGCTTCTTTACAAAACGTCTTTGTTCGCCTCAAAGGTATTCTAGTCGCGCCTTTGTGTCGCCTCATCATCTCAAACTCACGGATTCGGTATCTTCTGCCACCGTATTCAGTGTATACCAAGCACTGCTGTATGCAACGGTGGCTACTTGGACCGGAAAGGCCAAGCTTACGGGAAGCGCCTTCACGAACTTCGTCAAGTCCGCCGTCGATGGCATGCCCTCGACATCCACAGCATCACCGCCTGCAGTCGATCCTATGCGTGCTACATTCGGGGAACACCTCGTGGATATCATCTGGGCGCTGGATATTGATTTGGACGAGGTAGCCGCCGAGGCCAAAGCTGCTTCAGGCAACAGCAATCCTGAAGTAGTCAAAAGAGGCACACTCAAGGCGGGAATTGTGGAAGCGGACAGAGTAACGCTGGCGGATATTACCAGGGCACTGTTGGTGCGTGGCGCGCGCACAGTGCAGTCACATTACTGACCATGTACATAGGTTGCTGGCATTATCGACAAATACATAGCCGCAGAGCGCCTCGAATTTCCGCTCCTGAAGCGAGTTAATCTCATCCAAGACGACAAGGACTCGAATAAGAAGGAAGTCAGGATGCGCACGAGGCTCTTGTGCGTACGCCACGAACCAGTTCTCGACATTGCTCAAACATTTCATTCCACAGCTACAAGCAGAACAAGTTCAATCTACTACGTGAACAGTCTGAAGGTTATAGCAAGCTTACCACCGAGCTGACAAGCAGCCTTGGTCCTCCACATTCTCCCGCAACTGCGCGCCCCGCTGAAGCCCTAGAGGACGTATCTGAGCGCACGAAAGCGGTCTGGGACAAGATCATTAGCATCGTTGGCTATTTCGACCTTGATCCCAATCGCGCGCTGGACATAATACTCGACGTATTCTCTACCCACATCGCCACACATCACACATTTTTCCTGGCGCTTCTGGCTTGTTCTCCTTGGGCTGGCGCTTACCAGTCACACTCTCCAAAAGCCATGGAACTCGATACCCAGACCCCTTCATTTGACGGCAAGAAATTGGAGGAGATTTTGACGTTACTGGAACCTGCAACAAACCCTGACACGAACAACGACCAGCGCAGCCGTGTCCTTGCGCAGGTGCTAGGCTTCAAGTTCGCGTACTATAGTGTGCGTATTCTTCTTCAAAATACTGATGTATGGTTTGACATCCCACCCACAGGGTGTCGAGCCGTCAGAAGTCACCTCGCGCAACCTCTACATGACCGCAGCTCTACTTATTCGAGAAGGGTTCATTACTCTCGAAGACCTTTATCCACATGTAAGTATTTCAATCATTCTTGTCGATTCCTTTTTCATGGAGATCATCAGCTTGTTGCCAATGACACAGAAGACGAGGGCAAAGCTGCATACAAAGCCACGATCGAGGAGCGTATCTCTGCCCTCCGCGTCAGTAATCTTGCCATGGCTGCTCCCTTAGACTCGATGACCCCTCCAACAAACGGTCGGCCCAAGGCAGCTGAGCCGAAAAGTGCGCAGGCGCAAGTTAAGGAACCTCCCACACAGACCATGGGTATCATTGCTGCACTCTTGACCGTGGGTTCCGTAAAGCCCGCCCTCTGGCTTTTGGCTAAGTACCCTTGGATGGTGGACGCGTTTCCGGAGATTGCGGATGTCATGATTCGTGTCGCGAGAGCATCGGTGACCCCACTGTACGAAGAAGCTTTGAAGAAACCACCTAACACAAGCTGGCTCCAGCCCCGCGCGCGATTCACGACCACCGGCGTTGTTCCACCTCCTCAGCGCAAACCAGTCCTCACAATCCGGGCTCCCACTCCACCATCGACTGCAAGCATCGATTTTGTGTTCTTTTTCCCGGACTGGGAACAGTCGATCCCTATCTGCACAAAGTTGGACGATTTGATACCCATAATTGAGCCTCTTCTCATGGTCATCAAACTGCATGTCACTCGCGACCTTGTCTTCTTAACGAAGCTGTGTCGCCTAGCAAGGAAACACATCGAATCCATCACTCCAAATGTGCGTAGAAAATTCCGCCCTCCAATTTTGATTTCTCAAAGACCATTCAGGCGGATACCGGGAAGCCCGATCCCAACGACCCGATACGACAGTTTTGGTACAAGATGCTCCGCCTCGTATTCATACCTGGTCTTTCTGCGATGCATGGAAGTGCAGTGATCAATGTCGAAATTTGGAACCTCATCAAGCTTTACGAGTCATCAGAACGTTGGCGCCTGTATGCGGAATGGAAGTCCTCCATATACCAACAGCACAGCGAACTAGCTGTCCGCAGAGTCGAGGCTGACCGTGAAGCGAAAGACATCCTGCGGCGCGTTTCGGGCACTACCATTGATGTTATGTCAAACGCTATCGCCAAACTTGTCAGCACGAACCCTTGTCTCTTCTTCACACCCGCAGTCAACCAAATCATGGCATACGATGGAGCTCTTCCGGACAACGTTGCCAAAGCGCTGAGGGGTATAACGCAATTGGGCTATGATGTTTTGAACTTTACTATCCTCGAGGCACTCGCCGGTTCCAGGCAGCGAGTTCAAGAGGATGGCCTCACTATCAGCCCGTGGCTTACCCGTGAGTTTACGGCTGTTTCCAAGATTTCCAACTCATCTCCTATCCTCTGAAGGGTTGTCTGCCTTTACCGGCAAGCTGTATCGCCAATATGGCGCCAACGTCGAGTCTATCTTGGAATATATCGTCCACCAACTGCACAATCGATCCACGGCCGACATTGAAGTCCTCCGCGCCCTGATCTTGCAAATGACGGACATTGAACCTCTTCCATCGCTCACGGACGGTCAAGTACAGGCAATGTCTGGTGGTCCCCACCTGTGCATAGAGACCGTAGCATCGGAGAAACGGGGAGCGTCACATACCCCGGACAAAAACGTGGTGCGCGCTGCAGAACGCTTCGGGAAAGCGCTTGTGTCCTCGAAACTTGCTCTGCCGCTTCTGGTCGAAGTGGCTCAGCAGCGCCAGACTGCCGTCTTCAGCAGTCCTAGCACGCATTTGAAATCTCTTGCTAAACTTTACGACCTCGTGCGATATCCTCTATAACCCACTCCGATTGCCACTTACGTGTTCTCAGACACACAGTGTTCTTGGTCAATACCTCAGCGTGTTGACGACGTCTTGGATACCGCTCGAAGTGTACGCCAACGAGATTTTACCTCCGTTGGGAGATTTGGGAGAACTCTACGGTATATGTGCACCCATATGCATGCAGATTTATCGGCCTGTTCTTACTGAGAAGATATTGGTATAGTTCTATTGCGTTCGTTTTCGGTTATTTAACCCTCTATAGGTCAAATGGGTGGCCCTGGAGAAACAAGAGAGTGCTGAGCGGGAGCGGTCGCTCAAGGAGGCTATGAAGGCAAAGCGGAACGCAACTTCGAGCGCCGCTTCTCGAGTTGCATCGCCAGTGACGGGCAAGACTACAAATGAAGCTCAGCCGGCTGCAGCGAATGGAACGAATGCACCTGCGCCAACATCTGCGGCTCCTGAAACTGCACCAGCTCTCATGGACGTAGATGTTCCCGCTCCTGTTTTGCTTACTGCCACAGCTCCTGGAAGTCCATGGTTGCCAGAGCTGGAGGTTCATTTCGCCGAAGTCAAGAGACTGTTGCCCGAAAAGGTGTACAACACGCTTGGGTATGCCCCCCTGTGATTTCTCGCGCGAAGACTAACAAAATGATAGTCCTGGGTTCTATTTGACGTTCTGGCAACTCTCGATGTACGATTTGACGCCACCTATAGTAAGCTACGAGCAAGCTGTTGCTCTGCTCCGCTCGCGTGCGAAGAAGGAAGATGATCAAGCCCGCGAGATTGCTCGAGCAAACAGGACCTATCGCACGCGCGCATATCTTGAGAAGCAGGACCAGTACGACAAAGGCATAGAGAATTTGCAAAGTGAGATGAAGACCCAGTGTATCTCTCGCACGTGCACCATAAGGAGGTTCGCAACCGAGAAAATGCATTGGTTTGCTGGTAGTATGTTGTTCTTTAGTCTGAACAAGCGCACCTTGCTTATTAATCCTACAGCTACGGTCACCCCTAACGCTTTGCTGGAGGTTTTCCACGAGCATTGCCTCATTCCACGATGCTTGATGTCACCCATGGACGCGGAGTACGCCGCACAAATGGTTCGTGCAATGCACAATGCCGGCACACCTGGATTCCACACCATGGCTTGCTACAATATGGTACGTTGACGTTACTCACCTCAAATCAGCGAGGTTCTCAATCAAATTTTTAGCTTCTCAAAGACTTGCCAGCCACCATCGTTTTCTCATGCAGCGAGGACGAGGCCAGAAACTACGGCCGCTTCCTGCGTTCGATTCTGGCAGATCTGCACAAATGGCACAAGGACGAAACCGCTTACCTGAGTGACAACCGCATCAAATCTCATGGAAAGTCCCTTCCCGGTATGCGCATGCGATTCCGGGTCGACAAGGAACCCATCTTGCACTCCCAATTCCAGCAAGTGCTCAGGAAATGGCATCAGAAACTTGTCACCGTAGGGCAATTCTTGTCCATCCGGTGTTGTCAATATTCATCCTTGCACAGAGCTTCACGGACTGTTTCAAGACCGGCGAATACATGCATGTCTACAACAGTATACTGGTCTTGAACGCAATGCTTCCAGAGTTCCCCATGCCTACTATCGCTCAGCACTCTGGCAAGACGATCAAGAGTACGATGGAGGCCTTCCTCGCGAAGGAGACGCGGGAAGACGTCAGCCAGCTTGGTGCATCTTACTTAGCTGGTTTGAAGAAGGAGGAAAGGAAGTGGCCCGACTTACACCATGAGAAGGCTGCGGCACCCAAAGACAAAATCCCTACCGCACCCAAAGAGAAGGACCTCAATGTCGCTGCCGCGCCTTTCAAACCCAGAGCGTCTCCTGTTCAAGCACAGTCTTCCCCAGCGCACTCAAATGGGAATAGCGATAACAAGCGTTCAAACGGTGCCCCACCTACTTCTATTTCTACACCTTCGGCACCAAGAGCTCACCAATCCCTTCCTCCAAGACCCGGTATTCAAGGTGGCTCCAAGAGCTCGACTGAACCGTACGTCCGCCTTTTCATAGTGTACGGTACCCTCAAACTTTTTTCAGTCCCCGACATCCGGATGTTCCTCGTCCAGAGCTTATCCGTGGCCGAGTTCAGCGAGACACTGGTTCGCCTGCACCGACCGTAGATATACGACCGACATCTCACATTCCTACTGGACCTAAAGACGAAACTCACCGACCTCAACCTGCACCTGCAATTCGAACTGCTCCGGCCCCAGAAGGTCCCCCGTCGCGAGGTCCTTCGACGCCTCTGAGGCATGAGATCCAGCCCATGCCCCCACCGAATGAACCCAGTCAAACGTCATCAGCCCAGCACTTGCGGGACGCAGCCCTGCAATCCCGAGGTGACAAGGAGAAGGATTCGATGAAAGTGGACGATGCTAGGGAAAAACGAGCAGTACCTATGGAATCGTCTCGCAGTCGCAATGCTTCGCCACGCCGTCGATCAATCTCACCGCGACCTGGTACACGGTCATCGAGTCTTGACAGCCGTGGAAGCCGACATCGCAAAGATGCCGATGACCAGGCTAAGGAAAAAGACAAGAGTCGCCTGGATGACAGGCGGGCTGGTGGACGGGAAGCGTCTCGGATTCCTCTCGAACGACGTGACAGTCTTTCTCTGCCGCGGGAAAAGGAGAGCACGGACAGGCATAGGCGGGAAAGACACGAGGGTGGTCATCGTGGTGAGAATAGGGAACGCGAGCGCCCCAGTGAAAGGGAGAAAGAGCGAGATCGTGACCGCGGTGGCGATCGCAATGGCACGGATCGACACAGGCGTAGTGTGGTCGAGGAGCAGCGTGACCGTCATGGGAAAGAACGCGAGCCTGCCAGTGCTATGACGAGCATTCGGGGCGCGGCTACTTTGGCTGCATCAGCCAGCTCAAGAGACGAATTAAAGAGGAAGCGTGACGAGGATGTGAGTTCTTTCTTTTTATCCCCAACTGGATCTCACGGCGGTAGGCACCGATACATAATGGTGACCGCGACGCACGTCGGAGTACACGCAAAGAAGGCCATCGAGACTCGGATCGTGGAAGTTCTGGACGGAGAGACAAGGAGAGGGACGACCGACAGGGTGGACGTGACCGCCGGAGGGAGAATGAGGGTCGGTCAAGGCGTGAACGCTCTGAAGAAAGAGCTGCTCCCCCGGCAGTTGATAAGAGGGCTGAAATTGACAGTCGACCGCCGACTCCCCGTGTGCTGCCTTCGCAGCCCAGGGCAGACCGTGCGACTGGTGGGCCCCCAACGCCGACAGCCTCCCAGCCCCCATCTGCCCCGATGCCTGTGGAAGACCGAGCCGCAAACAATGACCCTCCTCAATCACCACGAATAGTTCGTGGCAGTAGTCTTCTTGATCGCATAGGAGATGGCGGCGAGGGCGGTAATGGTGGTGGGGGCAGGGGCCCTCCACCGTCAGGACCTCGTGTAAGTGATACAGACCGCAGTGGGATCCCTCGCAAGCGTCGTGAGTAACGCTTTATACACTTCCAAATCGTATTTCTGATGGACTGTGCAGAGCTGGATGCCAATGATAACCCTGCTTTGGATAAACCGCTGGAGGCCGGTATTACCAACAGCAACAAGCGTGCGAGAACGAGCAGCTTGCGTGGTTCAGCAGACTTTGGGTCGCGCCGTGGTGGTAACCGTGGGTTTGATTCGATTCAGAGCCATCTTTCCTCAAATGGAGGTGGTGGCCGCAGGGGCCCTGGCAGGCGCAATGGGTAGTTTATGTGATTTGTTGACTTTTTGTAATTGTACGTAGTGTGAACATTGCCGATGGTCCTACACGGATGGGTCATTTTCTCCTCGTTTCATAGTGGATGTAAATCCCGGACGCGTCAATGTGGGGCACTTGAGTCTTGCATTAATAGACGCACTCACCAAGGAAAACATGGTCGATGGAACAAAGACATTATACCACCACCGGAAACATATACATACAGCACACGATGACGAAACTGGGTTTTCACGGCCGTAAACGGGTACACTGAATACATTACATCGCCTCGGAGAGTATCTGTCCATTTCTTTAGCTGAATAACTCTAACACGATGCCTGCCCCAATCGTCTCCCCTCCCCTCCTCAACAATATCCTCCCCATTTCTTTGTTTGCACTGAACGGCTCGATAGGTACCGGTCGCGCAGGCGCACTCACAGACAGCGCCGTGCTTCTCAGCGTAATCTGAACTTCTGCCGACACACCCTTCGTCAACACTCTCGGCTTCTTCTTCACCACCCCACCCGTCGCGCGATCCAGCGTCGCCAGTAGTCCCGTGATCGTCGCTGGTACATCGCACGAGTGGTGGAACAGCTCGACGGACGTCCCAGCCGTAATTGGCACCTGCACGTCGAACACGATTATCCGCGCAGTGAACATTGTAGCCAGCGGGACCAAACTTTCGGGTGGGCAAAGCACAGTCCCAACCGCAAGATGCACCGGATCGATACTTGTGAGATAGATTGTAGCGTTCGAACCTGCCATGGCCCATGGTACAGTTGCGTCTTCAACCTCAATATCTGCAATGGCAGTGTTAAAAGGAAAATCAGAGGAAGAGCCATGGTGCGCACTCTTTACCACTGCGGTCTCGTCTCCAGGAAGGACCCTCAGGCGCTCTCCAATCTGCACAACCCCGCTGCAGACTCGACCCGCCACCGCGATACCCGAGCTTTGACCCTTGAATACATTCGATATCGGAAACCGAAGTGGCGAGTCGATATCTCTTGTCGGTGGCTCAAGCTTGTCCAGATAATGTAATAAGGTTGGGCCATTATACCAAGCCGTTAGTCCCGACTCCTCCGGCGCTGGTTCCGCTAGGTTGATGCCCTCCATCGCTGCAACTGGCACGAACCGCGTCTTTGACGGCTGGAAACCTGATTGAACAAGGAAAGGCTTCATCTGATTGACAACTTCATCATAGCGGGTCTTATCCCAGTTGACCTGAAAAAGGTGAGCATAGTTAGTACCGTGTGATGTAAGCCACAATAGGCAGCGTACCATGTCCAGCTTGTTCACAGCGACAACAACTTGTGACACACCCAGACTTCGAACAAGCAAGAGATGTTCGCGAGTTTGTCCGCCTCTTTCAAAGCCGGCCTCGAACTCTCCAAACGACGCGTCCACGACAAGTAACGCACAGTCGGCCTGGGACGCGCCTGAGATCATGTTAGGTACAAAGTCCTTGTGTCCTGGGGCGTCGAGTATGGTGATCTGTCTATGAGGTGTATTCATCGTTTGTTGAGCAATGTCCATAGTGATACCGCTGTCGATGATGAGCACGCATGCACGCTTAGACAAAGAACCGTGTACCGTTCGCGTTCCTCGGCCGTGCCGTCGAGCCCCCATGCCCAGCTGAAGCTACTCTTGCCTGCCTTCATACTGCCGCGTTCATTGGCAGCTCTTGCCTTCTCATCCAGCCTTCCAGTCTCATATAGCAACCTCCCCATCAATGTAGATTTGCCGGCGTCAACATGACCTTGAAAAGTCAACACCATGCCCAAAGCCCCGAGCTAAATGCACACACCAATAACGACCAAGCTGACAGCTTTGACCCCATTCTCCGTGTTTGCTTGGAGTACCACATTTCTAGCCTCTTCGAGCACTTTCTCTTTTGCCACACTCATTTTTGGCGGCGGTTCATCATCACGCACGTATTCATCTTCCTTGCTCGTCAAATTCATTGCAGCCAGATCCAGCAGCCTCTGGTCAACATTACCCCCAGCCTTCGCACGTGCTGCAGTTGGGGTCGCCGTCCCGCCCCCTCCTTTCCTCGGGGTCGACGTTCCAGACACGGGTGGCTTCTTCGACTGTTGCTGCTGCTTCAATAGCTTCTCGCGCTCCTTCGCAGCTAGTCACACAAACACACAAAAAACAACGTAAGTCATACAAACAAACACACAACACCCAGGGAATAAAAAATAACGAAACGAAGAATGAGGGAAGGGATGGGATGGAGGAATTCGTAGGTGCACGCCGTTCACGCCTTGACACTCTTCTGCCTTGAACCCAACGTTGTCCCCTCCCGTGCGCGCTGGACAATATCGTCCCGACTAGGCTCACTGAAATCAAAAGCCGTCGGAGTCGTAAACGCAGGAACGAACCGCCGCTTGCTCTTGCCGCTTTGACTTCCATCGCCAATATGAATCGTCGTGGTCGAACTTGATTTGGCCCGCGTCCTTGAGCTCGTTGAGCCCGTACCCCAGGACACGACGCTGCGCCCATCCTCTGTTGCAAGAACCTCTGCGAATGCGGAGGGCTTTGCCGGCTTTGCCGACGGCGCCGCGAACATTTCTGGACTACCTCCAGCTACAAGCCTGATCTTCTCCTCAGCCACTGCCGCAGAAACGGGTACCGTCTTCTTGTTGCGGGCCTTTGCAGCGAGCTTCGATGTTTTCTTTCCAGCTGCCTCTGCCTCATCCAGACTGACAACATGTGGTGCACCCGAGGGGCGCCTGGATGGGCTTGTAAGCGTGCGAAGGCTTTCGTACGAGTAGGTGACTGCAGTGGTGACAGCATCCCCATTTGCAACAGGATCCAGATATTTGGTGTACTGTTTCCCGGCCTCTGGTATTTCGCCGATATCAGGATCGACTATGTGTTGTACAGGTTTGAGTTTCTGGGGAGATGCGGATTTGGCCTGAGCTTTAGCTTGAGCAAGAAGTGCAAGTTTTGAGGGTTGCTTTGCCTGCTTTGGGGACGATGAAGGCGAGGTAGTGACGGATGACGATGTTGTCGACGCAGCGGTGACCGGGCGATGGTCTTTAGGAGGAAGGGTGGGAGGTGTGCTGGAAAGCTGGGTAGGCGAGCGGATAGGTGTTGCCGTGCGGATGGTTGACCCTGAAGCACTTGAGCGCGAATCAGAACGTGAAATAGTTGAACGCGATTCAGAGCGTGACTCGGTTGAACGCGATTCGGTAGACCGTGAGTCGGTGGAGTATACTGATTCAGGAGTCGTCGGTGGCTCGGGCGCGGACGGACGGCGGGGCTGCTCCTTCACAGGAACTCGGGGAGCGTAATTGGTGTCAAAGGCTTCTAATTCCATGGCCGTGTTGATTGCCCGGTGCACAGCTGAGGACATAGTTGACAGTCCGGAGGGCGTTGCAGTCGAGTGCCGCGGCGATGTAGGGTACGCAGACCCAGACACGGGTCGCAGCTCGGGGAATGTGCGCACCGATCCTTCGGCAACATGAGTGCCAGATGGGCCAGACTTCTCGGTGGATGCATAGGACAGTCTGTCCGAGCTGGCAGTAGAGCGCGTGTCGGAGCTAGCTCTGCTAGCGGCGCGGGCAGATGCGAGCTGAGATAGCTTGGAGACTTTCTTCGGGGGCGCAATGGAAGGCGTAGCCGACGGCGGCGTAACGCTTTGAGCCTTCAAGGTGGAATCCGGGACTTCTGGCATGGAGTTGGGCAGGGCAGCGCTGGTTTGCCTGTACAATGGACTCGAATATGTGCCTGACACGGTCGGTGGCTGGGACAGCGGAGGAGACAAATGAGCAAGCCTGTGTACCGCGGATCCCGACGGGGACAGGGGTATAGTGTTGGGGTCGATGGGCTCATCTTCAGTGATGTCTAATGTACATGAGCCACTGGAACGCAACAATTCATGGACAATGCAAACCTGGCAGTGTAATCGGCCTTGCGACGGATGCGGCATCATCGGTCATTGTCCGCTCAGTTTTCTCGGAGATTGTACTGAGTTGGGGACGCAGGTGCTGTGTCTGAGGAGAACCGTGGGATTCATAGTCATCCTCCGATGGCGATGAAGGCGGAGTGTCGTCGTAGTCTGGCGCGTCCTGAATCCGTTGCGACTGATAGATGAGCGGGATTCCGGGCGTTGGACCTGATGGCACGCGCGCCTGCGCAGCTGGCGGCGGGATCGGGATCGCAGGTAATGACTTTTCGCTCATTGGAGGTCGTGGCGTGCGGGGTGATGGTGGTGATGATGGGAAGAGTAAGAGAAGGGTTCGGCGCAAACTCACCTTTTCGTTCGCGCCGTTCAACCTCGGCTACGAAGTGTGAATACCAGAGTCAATTGAAGGTTGTGAACGCACCAAATGCCCATTCTATTGTGCCCTCTATGTCGAAGTAGCTGTCCCATAGGGATTCCTTGATGTCCTTGGCAGGTAAAACGGTGTCGCCAATGACAGAGATGACTTTGGCATATGCTTCGTCCAAGGATGCTGAAAAGATATGAGTGGATCTTTGCGAGCCTCACGGCGTCCACGCACCCTGATCTTCTACACTAATTTCCTGCTCGCCATCATCGAGTGCATCGTCGTCCAGTTCATCTGTGATATGCTCTGTGTCCGGTGTATCCTGGGGGCCACTGTATGCGTACCATCCAGATTCATATTCCGTACATCTCTGTGTCGCGACATAGTGGTCAGTCAGTGTGTCTAGCAGGATCTAATGAAATGAAGAGGAGAGGTGCAGTAGGATGATGTCATCAGACTCATTTCCCTCTCGCCCTCACTCTTCCATTTTCGTCCCCGCGCCTCTGCCATGTTTTCCGCCCTCCGTTCCGCCGCTGCGCCGCGCGCTGCCCTTCGCGTGCGTAATACGCGTCTATGCCGTCTGGCTGGACACTGATGCAAAAACAACAGACTTTTTCCACCTCCGCCAGCCGCGCGGATATGGCCCGTCTCACCCTCATAGGCAACCTTGGTGCAGACCCGGAGACACGGAACACGAAGAACGACCGCCAATTCGTGACGTTAGTCAAAAATCCCGCGTTCAGTGTGCCCCGTACTCACAGCCAGCAAGTTACACCGTTGCAACCCAATCTGTTCCTCCCGTGGACGCTGAAACTGGCGGTAGGACTACATATTTCTATCCTTCGACGTATTCTGACACGTTCATGCAGAGCGTGGGACTCCCAAGACTACATGGCACCGCGTCTTCTCCTTCAACGAGCATGCCAACCGCTATCTCATGAACCTCAAGAAGGGCTCGAAGGTCTACGTCGAGGCCGCATTTGAAATGCGAGAGCCAGAACCGGGCTCAGAGCCTTCTACACCCCAAGGCCAACGCCAAATTCTCCTCCGCCATGGTACGCTTCACTTGGATGTCTCAACTCTGTTTCTCACCAACCCTTCTGCAGAGAACATTAAGGTCGTAGGCCAACCCAAGCACTCCAGCGATGACCATATCTAATCAATATCACCATTATCCGTATATACACCGTAAATCTCGTTAATGCTATATCCCCCATGCACCGCTCGTTCATCCTATGTGTGATACAGTCCATCAATCACAGCTAGATAAGTAAGTACACGCTCAAGGGTATAAGGAGTCATCGTATTCGCTGCCTGCTGGAGGTACAGGTAGTGGCTGGCTGGTTCCGGTATGATGGGTGTGTATTATGCTCCCTGCACGAGTACTGCGCCAATCCTAGGACTACTTGTTAGCAATCGATAGTGTTAATTGGTTGGAACGGCACCTGTTCAGTTTGCTGATGCTGTTCGTGTTCAGGCTGCTCCTCGTAGTGACTACTCACAACCATGCTGGGCTGGGGCATCGGCATATGTGCGCTGGGAGCCGGTGTTGGCTGGCCTTCCCGCATTTTGTTGATGTAGTCGCGTACTGTATGGACCACCAGCTAGAGTGCAGATGAATATTGCGTGCAATGGTCAACGAGTATACCTACTGTGTGATCCTCTTGAGGCGAACCAGAGAAGGCCGCTACAACTCCTATGGGGCAACAAGGCGCATTCTGACCATCAGTGAGATTGAGGCGTCAATAGAAAGGACTGCCCAATTCACCTCTAGCCAGATGGGAAATGCTGGACAAGAGTAAGGAGCATCTTCAAATGACTCTTTGACTTGCGTACCTCCGCCATAAACTTTCTCTCCGCTGGCAGCAGCAGCAGAGCCCGCAGTCATAAGCAAATCAGCCTTTCTCTTGCCCTGGGCACTCATACTCTTCTCCACGTAATAACTGGAGTGACCGGTGCGTTTTACGACTCCAACCATGCCTTGGAGGCACGCCCAGCTGTCAAGACTGACATCTCCAATCCCCGAGAGGTGGCCTAGGTCACCAACGGTGCAAGAGAAAAGCGTGTGTCCAGCAATGGTTTCTATCGAGAGGACTAGTCCGCGGCCTTTGGCATGTCGGTTCGACCCTCGGAAACGTTTTCTTATGGAGAGACCCTACGATGATTGGAAAAATTGGAGTGTGAAGGCAAAATGAATTCATGGGGGAATAGAAGGAGTGGTAATCCGTCAGCACCTGGCCCTCGTATAAGCAAGAGAAGACGCACCAAAGTGACAGCATCCTGAGCGGAAAACGACGGGAACCTGTACTCCGACTCCTCCTTGAGCGCGCGTACCGCCATGTCGGCGTCTGTCTGTCCAGGCGCGGGTCCTTGAAAGTTGAACATTGATAAAGTTGCGTACACCTAGTGGTAGAGAGTTTTGAAGATGTGGGTGTTCGTTTGATAATCGATAATCCCAGAGCAATAAGCTTCGTGTCGTAAAAGTGAGCTCACAAGCCGCGCTTTTCGCGGATAGGCTGGGTGGCGCGCGTAGGTAGTGTATGCGCAGACTAGCAGCGACAAAGTGTTGCGCTTTCGTGTAGTAGGATGTTTGGGCCTCCAAGAAGTGGGAAAGACTTTGCCTTGAGGCGAGTGGCAGAAGCAAGAGACGCATTCGGGCGCGTCTGTTCAAAGTACTTCGGACATCGGTCCGGACGGGGGCAAACTGGATCCATTTCGCTGATGCGCTCTTCCTTTTCACGTGAAATAGTCCTTGCCTGCTGAATTCACTCTCGACCTGTCCGCTGCCAAATCATAGTTTGGCAACGGATTACACTGCGTTCGTTACCCGGGTACAGCGCCGGCATGACCTTGACGTCCACTACGAATCTGTAACTCTCCTTTACCATGGAATTCTTCAGTAATGTCGGACTGGACACTCTCAAGCCCTCTCTATTTGAGCTTGTATCTCAAGAACAACTACGAGATCTCCTTCAGCCTGCTTTGAAATATGTTCTATCTGTACGTGTATGCCTTAGACCATCGGACGCGGTGACGAGCGGGTGGAATAGGTTTTTGCGCAGCGTTATCCAAGATATCTGCTCCGGATAGTTAACAAGCATGAAGAGTTCTACGCCTTACTCATGCTCGTCGTTGAGAGACATTATCTAACCAAGCACAGTGCGTCCTCTACCATTCAGCCCACATCCTCATACTAATGACCCCAGATGCATCATTTGCGGAACACTTTTATGGTCTCAAACGACGACGGAGACCCTTCATTGAGCCACAAAGGGAACGTGCAGCAACTGGCGGCGTACCAGCTGGCGAACAACTTCGGACAGAGGATATACATCGCTCCCTTATGTTCTTGGTGCGTCAAGCCGCCATACTTCCAATGCATAGTCTAAACAATTGCAGATTGGGATACCGTATGTCCGAGCAAAGGCAGCGGAGTACTACGAAGACCTCGGCGGTGGAGTCAGTGCCGATATCATGAACGCTGCCACCGACATCCGGCAGATTCGGTTACTCACCGACCCGGTACGCGCATTGCCATCTAGACACATGTCCAATTCACTCACAGACGCGTAGACATGGCGTGGTTTCTTTCGAAGAGCATTCAAACGCGCATATCCATGGTTAAATGGCGCGTTCGAGCTCTGGCTCTTCCTGTTTAATGTTGCATACCTCTTTGACAAAACCCCATATCATCGTCCATGGCTCTCCTGGATGGGTCTCGACATCCGACGTCTAGGGATAGAAGACATACGCGCCGCAGCCCTCAAGGCCGCAAAGTCTCCCTCCTCCTCATCAAACGCTCGCGGGCTTCTTGCCACCTTGCGGCACACACTCAAATCGTCACCCCATCTTTTCCTGGACTCGCTGCGGCTACTGCTACCTACAGCAGTGTTTTTCGTCAAATTTCTGGAATGGTGGTACTCACCCGCGTCGCCCGCACGGTCACTCTCGACATCCCCACTTGGCCCAGCCATCCCTCCCCCAAAGATGCTTCCTCCACATCCAAGAGGGATTGGGTTCGACAGAGCGGCGTATGGGACATGTCCAATATGCAAAGAAAGCATCAACAACGCAACAGCGCTTCCCTCAGGATATGTATTCTGCTACCGCTGTGCGTTCGAGCATGTCGAGAAGGATGAACACTGCCCGGTAACGCTGCTTCCCGCAAAGGTTTGGCAACTGCGGAAGGTCATGGTATAGCATCTTGGTACAGTGTAGTAGTTCGTTGTTATTGGGGCATGCTACGTATCATAATGCAATGCAATATTGGAAAGCCCGGGCTGCGTAACTACGCTCGAAGTCAAAGCAATGTGTGTGCAACAGGTGTGATAGATGGGTGCACTGCAAATTATTGGGATGACCGGTGTGAGAGGCAGTCTCGCAGCTACGTGCTCGCGACCATCGTGATAGCACTGCGAATTGTTGAAGATTGCATCCCCTCCGCAGCCGACAGGAACTTCATTTTCCCGTTGCTGTACTTGCTTGGTGAAAAATGACAGGAAACTACAAAGGGGGATTCAGTCACATTTACAGAGTATCTGGATTTTACTATGAGTGTTTTGGGCCTCCTTTGCAGCCCGTGCGCGTGAATGAGTCGGAATGAGTATGATTCCTATTGACACAAATTTTGTCAAGATTGGAAATTGACTAATACAGGGAGCTTGGGAATACCGAGCCCTGCATTGAAGACTGCGTGATAGAGGACAAGTCTGGCTACCAAGAATCTTTTCCCTTTAGATGTACTCATCCGTGCCACTCGAATCGATCACCCGAAGGGGAATAAGATCAAGTTTCCCAACAAAGATCTTCTGGAATTCCGACACAGCAACCATCTGGTAACCACTGGATGTCATCTTGCTTGTCAGTTGATATTCTGCGATGCGTCTTTCCCGACGGATGGTCTCGGCTTGGCCTCGACGCGCACAATCTGTGGGGGTGATTTCGACCAGCTCTTGGAAGTCTATCGAGTTCGCTTCGTTACTCTGGGGTGAGATATTTACGTGCTTACAATTCCCTGGCACAAGACCAAGATTGGAGACCGTCAGTGGGCCAGAAGAATGTATCGTGATCATTTGGTTGGTTCGCTTAAGCGACGATCGGCAGGCGGCGCGTAGTAGAGGCGAGGCAATTTTCTTTGATGCATCGACAGCGGTCGGGGTGTCAGCCGCTGGCTGCATGAACCTAGGATGGCTGCGGTACTTTGAGAGTCAAAACAACAAACTGGACTGGGATTAGGAGCTGGAGGCTATGGAACATTAAGCACTAATGTCTGAGCCTGAGAATGTGACAAGAACAGCGGACGTAAGCGGGATCGCGGGGAAAGCGGCGAAAAGATCGGCGCCACAAGATGATGTGTCATTATCGCTGACAAGCGAAATTTGCTCAGCCATTTCTGGTTTAAATAACCTCGGTCTTCGGATAGGACAAGGTCTGCTTCAGCCCGTCGTCGTCGTCGACCTAGCCCCTTCGTCGCCATTCCTCTGTGACTCTCTGTCCGTGCGGCTTGTGGCCCAGGAGCTGTGCGCGCCGCCGCCACCGTCACCATGCTCGCCCACGCACTTGCCACTGCGCTCCTCTTTATTCTCTCAATTTATGTTTTCATGCCCTCCCTATGGCGTGCAATAATGGCCATTGACGACTACGACCATGAGTACGGTCTTGCTGTTGTCGCTGCTCGTACGTTTTTCTCTCATTCTCCCTCCGCGGCTGGCGCGCCCGAAGTTCCCCGTGCTGACAACCTGCTGACAGGCAACCCCGTTCGGGAGAGTGGGCCCCCTGCGAACATGGCGAAACTGATCCTGCTACGCCACAAGGTGCGCAACTACCAGCCTCAGCATCGGGCGCGTCTGTCTAACTTGCACTCTCAACTAGATCCAAACCAGCAACAACAGAAAACGACGAAACTCCTCAGTCGCGCGGCAAGCACCCAGAGCATACCCCACCATCCCCCGTTCAAAGCCGTGGATACGCCTCAGGCGGCCCTTCAGCATAAAACAGCATTGACTATGCCAGAAGAACATACCCTGCCTGACCGCTATATCCCCCATGCGCTTCATTTCGTCCTTATTTACCCCAACATTCATACCCGTCGAGACCTTCGACATTTCTTGCTTGGTTTACTCATTCCCCCACGTTTGCGTGTACATTACTTTTTTGCGAATACTGGGAACAACAGCGAAGTTGAACGGATACTTTGGAACAGAGCCCCCTACCAGTCGCCTATGCCCCTCAGTGCTCAGCGCTCAGCTTTGAGACTTTGCTCCATGGTAGCCGCCGCCGCCGATGTCACGCCTTACGACCAGCAGTTGGAACCACGACGCTTCGACAGCGGGCTCCACAATTTGCCATGCCGCTGGCAAGGACCTTTCTGCCTGTGCCGCATCACATCTCATCGCGAGGGAGTTTCCCCAGCAGATCACGCGGAACTGAGGACTCTACAGCATTCTGGCCTACTTGAGTTTGAGATCGCCGTCGCCGCCCGCCGCACCATCATATACTGAGGAACTTGATTTACTGACAAGAAGCGGGACCCGAGAGTCGGCTGGCACTAGCGCATACATGGCTGACTTCCAAAATTCATTCACTAGTTCGTTCATTGTCTGCCAACGCTACAACACCGTGTGCGCCTTTAAACTTCCGACATCCAAACTGCTTCGCCGCCTGAGGAATAGACAGACCCGAGTTAGTCTGTCGGTAAAGTGCAGTGTGAAGATAGCGAAACACGGCCACGTGACCTCTGTGTAGCCACCACGCGAACTTCGAAGGCCTTTCTTCTGGATCAGATAGCTAGGTGCCCAGGTTTCTTCAAGAGTGATCACAAATGGGCAACAAGCCAATGCATCCTACGGCGCTCATCAAGAGTGATTCGATTCGTAGATCAGCTTGCAAGCTGCAACGTTGGGACTATGCAGCACCCTTGGAAATGCCTACTGGTATATAAATTGTGGTATATATCGACGGTGCCAAAAGCCCAGGAAAAGAAAGTAATTCGTAAAGTCGTTTAACCAGAGCAATAGCCGACCTTAGTAGGTTCGCAACCTCCTGCGCAGCCCTTGTACATTGTGCAGGGATGCTTAGCGTCAGTGCATACGTTCTTGAGGGTAGCGGTATCGCCGTAGTTAGAGTTGATGCCTGCGAGCTCGCCGCCGTTCTTGGCAGTAACACCCTCGATGTAAACGTTGCGCTTGCACTGGGTTTTGCACTGAAAGTGGAATGGATTAGTATGTTGTAACGGTTCGATGTATATCGACGTACGTTGCCACAAGAGCGATAGAGCTTGCCGTAGTCCTCGACGTAAAAGTTGATGATGTTGACTGTACCACACCCGTTGTGCTGGATAACCTTGTCCGAGGCATGGTACGCGCCTCCACCAATAATCCAGGACTCTTTGCCCGCTTTGTCGTTTTTCTAATCGTGGTTATTCAGTTGACGCGTGCTCTGCCAAATCAAAAGAGAGGGCTCACGATGGTGATAGCGTCTTCGCAGACGTCCTCAAACCAAACATACTCAAGCGTGCAATGGCCGGTACAGTGGACACCCTCTGCCTGGTTCTTTCCGATAATAACGTTCTTCAACGTAGCGCCTTCGTGCAAGTAGAAAACGGCGTCCTTGTAGTCTATTTCTGGATCAGCACGTCTCGTTCGACTAGTGCGAGTACATGAAATAAAACGCACCTCCTTCTTTCTGGCCACCGCAAGCACCAGAGCCACGGTCGTAGCGTGCCCAAGTACCATCAAAGGTCTTACCTGCCTTGACCTCAATTACGGCACTGTTTGAGTGCGTAGCGGTCGCTTTGGGCACACCACCCTCGTATGCCGCGCAAGCCTGGACGGCGGGCACAAGGCTAGCAGCGAAGGGAACGAGAGCAAGGAGGATAGAGAACATTAGGTGAATCGAGAGGGGGAAAACCAATACTGTCTTCACGATTTTTCATGTCTTTATACTGGTGTCGGAAAAATAGACGCAAGAGGAAGAGGGACACAATCGATGTAGGCACTGCTGTGACGATGGGCCAGGCTCGAATAGAAGAGAACGAGAGAAAAAGACTTGCAAGGAAGCCTGTACAACGTAGGCTTGGCAGGAGAATGTTCGCCCGCCGGGACATTGGTGAGTAGCGGCATCAACTGGGCGGCAACGAACGAGTATGGCCTTGTATGCTCAGGGCTCAAACATCACTGCCACAATTTTGCGAACTCTCTTGAAAGTAGATGGGATTCCTCTTTGACCGTCTGTGAGGCTGTTGATTTCGCTGTAATCTCTACACAAAAAGATGATAGAGGCCAGAAAGACTCTGAGAATGAGGGCGATGAAGAAAGGAGTGTCAATGAGTTTAGACATGTACCTGAGGCGTTGCTATCCACCTGGACAGACTGTACGCCCTTGTACGCCTCATTTTCGGTATGCAGCAACACACATGGATCATTGCCAACGTCGTCTGCGACCTGGCTGGGCACTCTTGCACGCCTCGGACATCTGGATAATTATAATCCACAGATGGAAGTCGGAACGGACAAGATGTGGGAATGATCCGTGAATTTGATCCGGCCACGCGATTGATATCACGCGTCGCAAACAGTTCTTGTTTTTGCATTTTTGACTTTCGTGACGCCTTTGGAGCACAGAATGTTGCTATAACCCTTCATCTCGCCTTCATCAGCAAAGAAGATGAGTATCTGTTGAGTTGGATAGGTAGTATTTAGCCGACTCAGGCACAGCTATCTTATCGGATACGCCATGTGCCCCTCTTCCCCATCCACCTCCGCCTCTCTAAACTTAACCACCGACCGTCAAGACCCCTGCACGTTGCTTGTAAGTTTTGTGCTACAGGAATTGAGTCAACTCGGCCATACCTACCCACCCCAGCAGTGTTACTTACATAAAAGTAGTTGTTCTCGAAGAACACCACTGCTCTGTCCCTACCATAAGATGCTGTCCAGAATTGGCGGGCTCCTTGGTCACCAACGACACTCAAGTCATGATGTACACGAAAACTTGGGGACTCTTCAGACCGCAGATGTTCCGGTCACCGCCGCCCAGTGTCGAGGATGTGGGGAACCGTGCGAAGAAGGTTTGTCAACTTCCAATAATCACAGCAAGCATGAGCTCACAGCATCATCCACCCAAGGACACGAAAGTTACGGGACTCGCTTTGATGTAGACATGGCTAGCCAGATGCTTGGTTCCATGAAGGGATACCGACGCCAGGTGCGTTAGCCAACTTTCACGCTTGTTGCTCGTCTTAGTTTGTCTTACTAAGGTCTGCATATCGACGGGAAAAACTGATTGGGAGCGCGAAGTCACCGATGTGACTGGCTCGCTGGCAGCCCTACTGGGACATGTGCATAAATCCAAATCCCATTCAACGCCCATCCCTACCGCTGTCGCAATGTCCGCATCCGACAACCCTCCTGCTCCCTCAGAAGTGGCAGGTGTATACTCATCTTCCTCAGAAACAAAAATCAGCCCACTCAACGGCAGCCACCGCACTATTTCTGACGACCCCGATCTGCAAACGGTGCTTGTATTTCCCGACTACAAGATCGTGGCCAATGTAGCGGAGACGTCTGAAGGTGCCCAGCAGTTATGGGATGAAGTCTTGGATCCAAAACATGGAATCATCGGTGCTATGAAGCCGCAGAGCCCACTAAGAACTTGGCCTCTCCCGTATTCCTGTGTCATTTTACTCTGTAAGCGCACGCCTCCGCAGCGCTTCATCTCCTGAAGCAGTATGCAGGCTCTCATAAGAGGCGCGACAACCGGTGTGCCGTCGCGGCCGCTAAACTCGAGCACGGTGCGTATCACTCGACGCACTTCCCATACGACGATTGAGCGCCATCCACAGAGTTCATGAGTAACATGGGAAGCAAAGGCTGGACGGTCGACCTCCAGCTAGAGCATCCGCACGACGATCCAATAGAGCTTGTGGACGCAGAGAAGCGTGAATCGCATGTCCTCGAACGACTGAAAGAGCTTCCTGACGAAAAATCGGCTCTCATTGTTCATATATCCCACATCGGGGGTCACAAATACGCGGGTAACGTGATCGTGAGTAGACATATCTTGCAAAGGTTGACTGTCCTTAACAATCACTAGATTTACACCCCACAGGGTGCTGGAGTGTGGTACGGACGCGTTACTACCCATGAAGTTGATGCTATCGTGGAACAGACGATCGTGGGCGGACAGATCCTTCCCAGTCTCCTTCGTGGTGGTGTCAACATTTCACGTCCAGGTTGCAGTAGCTTGAATGATTGGTGAGGGCTGTTCAGACTTTGTTCTTTCAGGTATAGAGAATCGACTTCTTTACTCCAACAACGGCAACCACTTTGCGCGCTTTGTTATCAATACCATGGTAGTAGTCATACCAGTGGTGGGTTACTCGAGGAAGATCTTGAACCCATCCGCCCAAGCCTTCTTGCCTCCCGTCTCAAGAACATCCTGAACCACACAGGTGAGCAAGGAAGAGGGTCAAAGTTTCGGGATCTCGTACCCCATGGCAAGGAACGATTCTGTCAAAGTCCCAGCCATTGACAGTCTGTGCGTCCCTTGTCATTTCCCTATGACAGTGCTTTCAGCGCTCAAGTTGAACAGTTATGTTTATTAACGCACTCCTTATCCTGACCGGCGAGAGAGGATAAAATGGATTGCAGCCAACTGGAGCACAATTCGTTTCCAACGAGCGGGGTCTCTCCCTGATCCTGTACCTTTGAGTACTGCTCGGTGGCTGGGAGGTTGAACAGCAAATCAGCTTCGAGAAGTGTCTTGGACGGAGTGTGCAGAAAGACGACATCCTTGGCTGGAAATGCGGGGAAATAGCAATGCTGGATCTTTAAGCGTCAACTGCTGTCAGCTCGGCACGCATTTGATGAACATCAGATGTACGCGCCTCGTCCTCAAAGCCATATTGCGTGCCACTTGGGTCCTTTCCCCATACTGCATTCATCAGACATGAGATCTGTAGGTATCCTAACTGAGTTATCATGCGCACCTCCTGCAGCCTTGAGTTCCTTATTAGGGTGTTTTTCGAGTGCCCCTGCAGTAGCGAAGACCTTTGCCTCAGGGTATGCTTGTTGGAATTCCGCTATGTGATCGATAAGTGGCTCTCATTAACACTATCATTTAGAGACGCACTGAGGAACAAATGGTGCCCGCTGTTGGGCGACACGATGAACCTGGGAGCGCGTGGCAGTGAGTTCGAATGTCAATAGTGCGCCTGTGAATATGCCGCACTTGACCGGGCCAAGCTCGTCAATTTTTGTGCGCGTCTCTGTGTTCAACGCAGTAGATGCCAGTACCCAGACGCCGCCTTTCTCAAGCTTGATTGCAGTAGAACGCCCTCCTAAAGGGACGGTGCCGAAAAGGAATGGTTTAGAGAACGTCCAGATATTCTTTGTAACCTGAACAGAATAGTGAGAATACAAGTTGAATGTATGAGGGCAACAGCCTACTTCGCGAATGACAGTTTCGGACATGATTATGGTGGGGAACAAGAAATGCAGAATCCAGATGGGAAAGCGACGAGTGCAAGTTAGCAGACTTTATAGGGCAGACTTGATACCGTGGTCCTCATGTGTCGTTCGGTCAACTCCGAAGACCCCCGCACCATGGATCGGAGGCAGGCGGGTTTCCGAGAATGAATCTGCATCTCAGCTCGGTACTTGCAACAAAAGGATATCGTAGTTCGCAGTTCATTCGATCACAGGCGCGACCACGTGCAGAATCCCACTGCACTGGCACGAGGACACCAGCGCGTCGTTCCATGTGAACCGACCCGAGATTAGTGGGAGGGCGATGCTATGTCGGCTTACACAAAAGTGTACGAATTGAATATCAAAAAGCTGATGATGTGTTTCCGGGCATTGTGTTTGGTTGGTATCGAGAATGTGCGAAGAACAAGACAAAGATAAATACTGAACGTGGTATATGCGGACAGCTGAACGATGTCGAGGTAGTACAAGGTATATGTCACGAAGACGGGGCGGATCCATACGGTGAAGGATGGTCTGGGAGGTAGGATTCTTGGTGGGGTTCGGCGGCGTGGGATTGGGCGTCCACTGTCGGACGAGTGCGAGAGATTCGAACCTCTGCCTCGCGGGATTGCGCATGGGTGTCTTCGTCTTCGTATGCGTAGCTGCGATATTGTAGGCCACCCTGAGCAGGAGCATACGATGCATAGGCATCATGCGAGTCGCTATGACTAGCTTGTGGAGTGTCTGGCGCCGGGACTCGTGGAACTTCGGTGCTTGTGCTGGAAGCTGCCTCCGGCGGCCCGTCCGTAGCGATGCTGGCCTTCGACAAACGACTCTTCAGCTGAGGCAGTTGTGCTGGTCGTTTTCGGCGATGGCTGCGCTCGAACAGACCGCACTTGTTACACAGTATCTTGCCTGGTGCTAGCGTCGACCGCCGCCAAGTTGACGTCTCCCAAGCACCGCAGTTGTGACATCGGCGGCGAACAGTGTCGGAAAGTTTGGTGTTGTAGTCGTCGGTCCATTCGACGTACATGTATGCGGGGTGCACAGGGTAGCTGGCTGCGCTCTCAACGTATTCGGGCTGTTTGCCGTATGCCGCATACTGCGGAGGTTGGGTATAATAACTGGGCGTTGGGTATGGTGCGCTATAGCGGCGGTATTCGCGGTACGTCGGTGGTTGCGTGTAGTATGGATGGTGACCACTCTGGCCTGGGTCGGCGTAGTGAGCGCTGTGAGTTGGTAGGGGATGGTAGCTCGCTGCAGGATACTCGTGGGGAGGATATACCGAGGGAAGAGTGACCGGAGTCCCGTGAGACTGGCAAATGTGGTCGGTTCGAAGTCGTGGAAAGCAAAGCCAAAAGAACGGACCTGGGCATCACTATCCCCGTCATGGTCAACTTCCGCCTCCTGCAACGCGGGGTCGATCGCGTCGCGCCCATAAATGACATGAGACGCGTGAGTAGACATGCTTCTTGGTTTTGACGCGTAAAAAAGGTCGTAAATAGGGACAGGAGAACGCGAAAAGCAGTGGATGCAGGGTGGCCGTATTAACCACTGACGCAAATTACTTTTTAAAGCTCCGCTCCGAGCCTCGATCACGGCATGGCTGGCGCGGATGATGGCGGCCGCGGCGGAATTGGCGGCCTGTGGAAATACGCAGAATATATAAACCCGCAATAATATTTGCTACAAACAGGAAGGAAGATGCATTTAACTTCACCACATTACTTCTTGTTACCGGGAGACGTGATCGGTGTCAGTAGATGCGAGCACGCGCTTTTCAGATCCCTCACGTCGACTTTCATCTCATGGACATTGCCTTTTGGCCATCATGAATCCGCCAGCGCCGCAGCCATCCGAACTGCGCGTTGTTCTGGACAGAGTGATACAGCCCAGCGACGTCCTCCCCTTTGCACTCGAAGCCAACAAAGCCCACCAAAGCGCCCTCACCGAACACGCACAGAGTTTGACCGATGAGCTGAAGGAACTGGACAAGTTACTGGTGCGTGCACTGCATTAATTCTGAGCCAATTGCTGATAATGTAAAGCACCTGGCTGAACGCGCCGAGGAGCTCGACAATGACCAAGTCCAAATGTCCATCCAGCTGTCCGGCACGAAGAAAGCATTCGGCCTTGTTTCCTCCAATGCGCTCGCCCAACCGGTATGTCGCCTGCCGCATACCTTCTATTAATCCACGCATTAAGTTTCGTGATAGGACTCGCCGTTTGCCTCTGAGGCCGCCGAAAGGATGCAATACCTTCAGCTTACCACACCCCGCACTTGTATGCTCAAGCATGTCCTACTATCTTTCAGTCCAGCTGAAAACGTGCAGGGAAACCCAGAGAGTTGGACCTCTTCGACGACGCGGTAAGGGATGCCAATAAGCGCGCTCAAGCGCTTGATATACGAGAAAAGTGTGAATTATACATGATGTCGAACACTTATTGACTGGTATGTCCAGTGGCACTTCCTCCATCGACATCGATACAAATACTGAAGGCATTGATTGGAGCTTTGTCGCAGAAAAGGTGTGTGTGCTGTCCCGCACTGCAACCTTCATTGACCAATATCCAAGATGGGGGACATTTTATCGAATAAATGCACCCCAGAAGAATGTCGATATAAATGGCTTCATGACCGACATCCCAACATCAACAAGAAAGAGTGGACACCTGCAGAAGTGACCAACCTAAGGTTGATCATTGACCACCTCGGACGCCCCATCAACTGGCTCGATGTGGCCACAGAACTACAGGTCAGGCTTACTTCATGTCAAAAAGATGCTTGATACCCTGACAGCGTCGCATCTCTTAGACTAATCGACTGCCCGCGGATTGTTTGCGAAAGCACCAGCAAAATCAGCATCGGACAGCATATAAATGGTCAAGTGTGGAGGAAGGACGTCTGCAAGAGGCCGTCGTCATGTATGGCGAAGGCAATTGGGGTCTCGGTATGCATCCGTCTCATCCCTTATGGATCTAGCTAACACCTTTCCAGTGGCCCGTTACGTTGCAGAAGATGTCACCGCGCTGCACTGTGAGACGCGCTACAACCGTCTCGTCTCTACCAGCGCCAACAAAGGACCATGGACGGCCGAGGAAGACGCAAGACTAGACGAAACGATCAAGGCTTGGGGGCAGGCATGGACCGATGTTGCAGCCGTTCTAGGAAGTGGGCGCAGCCATGACCAATGTCGCGAACGATTCCTCGAACGCAAGAAGGCTGCCTCTCAACCGTGGACCGACGGTGAAGATCTGCATCTTCTTTCTGCTCACCGATACCACGGAGACAACTGGCCCATGTTAGCTGCCATCCTCAATACCAAACGAACTGAAGCCGATGTTAGTTGGATCCATCTCAGCGTGTCTTCGAGTACTAAAGTCTTGACAGGTACGCAGTCGCTTCATTAAACTGAACAGTACTCGAATGGCACAAAGGGCCTACCACATGCAAGTCCCGCCAATGCCGCCGCCTGGGACAGTCGAGTTCATCGATGTTCCTTACGTTCGACCTCCCGTTCCCGTACCTCCACTTCGACCACCACCAACGACTTCTCAGCCTCAGCCCCAGCCTCAGCCCGTGCCTCCTGCGCCTCTTCCCGCAACACAGGCAGAAGCAGCGCCATCGCAGCGACGTGAAGCGGAGAAACCTACCGCAACACCAAAATCCACACCAGCACAAGGTTCACAACAAGGTCAACCAAGCTCTCTGCCGTTATCGTCCCGGCGGGCCCAGTGGAACTACCTCTACCCAGAGGTCGCATTCGGGCAGCAAGCGCCCTCTCAGCCGGTGGGCCAGGCGAATATTCAGCAGCCAGGAAACAGTGCTCCTATGCAAATTCAATGGCAGCATCACTGGTCGCATGGACCAGAAGGGGATAGCCAGCCGGGTGCCATCCCAGTGCCAGAAAGTCCTATGGAACCTATAACTGGTACTGGGGACTTCATCGCTGGCTCTCCGAACCCCGTAGATGTACCTGTGAACTCTTCTGCTGGGCCGTCGAATGCTCAGCCCGCTACCCCTGCAAACAGCCATGAGGAGGAAGTCGCAGAATCATCGCGTCCTTCACAGGCATCGTCAGAGCCTGCTATCCAGCCTACGACGCGTCCGCGGCCCCGAATGCTGGGCCGCACGAGCACTGTCACCGCGCCTGTGGCGGGGCCATCGAATAGTCAGGCCTTCGACACAGTAGACAATCGAGTGGCAGAGCGCCATGAAGAGGAGGAGAGCGATCTATCGGAGCCACCTGTGGTTGTCGTACCAACATCTACTAGGCGTGGTAGGAGCAAGCCTTCGGCAAAACCAGCGCGCGCTACACGACGAGGACAAAAGGACGTCGAAATGGCCGGTACCGGACACGATCCTTCGCCTCCAGCTCCAGCGAGGAAAAGGCGGGCCACGAAGAAGCGAACGACGAGAGATTCAGACGAAGATGTCGAAATGGGTAGTGGAGAAGAGGAACCTGTGGCGGCACCAGCGCGCACAAGCCAGCGCGGTGTGGCAAAACGGGCTTCGGCTCGTCTTGCGAAGTCTAGCAAGACTGCAAATGATCAACCTGGGCAGACGGAGTCTGAGGAAGCTGAGCCTGTCCAGGCGCCGGCGACGCGGGGGAAGGGCAAGCCACGTAAGAAAGCGCCTTGAATGCGTGACTATTGAGGTTAAAAGTACTTCGCTATCATACACATTTTGGTAGTTTAGACTCGTGACATATCTCACTGGTATGCATCCGACTCCATGTCCATCTCCGAACGACGAGCTTTGCTATATTTGACACCTCGTGTCCGACTCGCATATCCATAGCTCACTTATACCAGGCGGATAATGAGCTCGATTCTCTTGTCAGAGCCCACTGGCAGCAGGTGTTCTGGTAAGCTACGATGTCTATCTGACGGCCGATTCCACTCATCAATTCCCTTGGTAGAAATGGGTAGTTTCCTACCGCAAGAACTCATTGAACATATCGTTGACCAGTGTGCGGACGATGAGGAATTATTGAGACGTCTTTCGCTCATTGCCAAGTTGTTCGTATCGAGAACCCGAACTCACCTCTTTCGAACACATCGAGTCTCTTCAAACAAATCTTGTCAAAGATTTCTGTTGTTCCATGACAGCAGCCTAGCATCTTACATTCGCGAGCTTAACATATCGACCTATATCGGTGTACCGATATCCAATTTCTGCTTGGCATCCTTGCACTCGCTGTCCTTCAGCGACATTCTCTATGTCTCCGATCCCTTTGTGCAAACCGTTTCGCGCGCGGGGTCCATCCAGTCCATCACATTCTGTGGACAATCCCTCTTCATCCGGGATACGGACCAGCTGTTCGACTTCATGCACCAGTTCAAGAATTTGCGCACTGTGGAGTATCGCACGCTATTCCAGTTCAGACAGTGGCTGCCAGCACCAGATAACGATGATGATCACCCGAGGGTGTTGCGGACATTGGAGACGGTCACGATCCATTTCAACTGCGCGCTCAGACAGTTGTTCGCTCTGCGCCCCGACTTGTTGAACCCGGAGCATTTGGTGCTGAAGGCGGTCACGCAGGAGGATATGGGGATTGTCCGCGACATAGTAGAGACAGTGCGTGGGACACTGAAGTCTTTGTCAAGTATGTCGGTTTTGTTGAGCTACACTATTACTGACAATGTGGACAGTCCATTTCGCCAAGGATTTCATACCAGAGGACACAGAGACACCACTGGACCTTTCCGACATAAAGGTTCTCAGATGTGATGTTGGCTCGCCTGATAGTTCGCTGCAGGCGTGGTGGATTCGGTGTGTGATGGAGTCGGGCAGCAGGCTGAATAGATTTGAGGTAAAAGATGGGTTCATTGGGATCCACATGTGCCTACTCTTAACGCAACGCAACATCACATTCTGACGAAGTTCAGCAATCTTTTGTATCTTTGAGAACTGGTGATTCATTTGTGTATTCTGTGGTCCTTTGTATGTTCGGGTTCAGAGTACAGTATTCAAGGTTACATTTGCGTTTGTTATTACATTTAACCTCTCCAGCCGTCCACTGAGCCGTTTACCACTTGGAGTAAGGCAAGAATTTGCCGCTGGCGGACAATCAGTGCGGGTAGGTATGATCCCACGAGTGTCAACTCACTCGAAAGCTAGGACGATGCGGTCCCCCTTTGGATCAGGCTTCTTGTCGACGGACACTTTACAGTCAATCATTGACATGATCCCATCGCCAAACTGCGTGACACGGTGAGTGAGTTGATCTCCGAGCAAAGTAGTTGATGTGAAGCTCACCTTCTCATGAATAATGGCCTAAGTATCAACTTAGTCAAGTACACACAACCTTCTCAAGAGGAAGAAGGCTCACCTTGATGGCAGGACCGTATACCATAACACCCTGGAAAGCGGTCATTAGCGCTTGCAATGCTTGAAATGGTGGGTAAACCAACTTCGTAAAGCCGGTATAGAACTGGATCAGTGGGCGGCATAGGACCCAGATCACCACGGTTTGGCCACCAATGTGAGCCCAGGGCACCGGAGAGCTCAGATTCGTTGATCCCAAGAATTTCAGCAAGCTTCTGGAGTTCTTTCTCCGTGAACTTTGCCTGTTTTGATGATAAGCGTCTTCCATGCAGGGATCTCCAATGCGAACGAACCTGTCCATAAAATGCAGATGCTACCCATACCTCGTCTTTCTCGATGGCCTTGGCGATCTCGTCGAAAGATAAACCTACGGACTACTGTCAGCTAAGGATGTCGACAGCGGATATGTAGCTCACCTCTGCGAGCCTTGGCTTCGAACAACGCAACGTTGATGGGAGGGAGGTTGGCGTATGGCCTGGTGTTGGCAGCGATAGTCTGATGGATGAGATGAGTTATTCAAGTACAGTCGAACTTGCCACTATCTCATACAGCTCCTTGAGACATGGTGGTGCAGGAGAAAGACTGAGAGCACCTAGCGCACACATGACGCTCTTATAAACCCAACTGGGCACAACACTGTCCCGGTACGCTGTTCCCGTCTTGGAAGAGAGTTGAAGACTCGTCAGGCGGACCCACAAGTCGATAACAATAGCCGGTCCGTACCGTCGACCACTGGAATCAAACCATGCACGCCAACCTCACACAGATAGATGTTTTCGAATCTTTTTGATTTTTGCATATCTCACAAAGTAGAATACACGGAGGGCATGAGACATAGCATATACGTGGTCAACAACATATCCAGCAGAGAGTAAGCAAGTACAATCATGCACGGGCCTTGAGGGTGCCGAGGAAGGCGGCCTTCTCCTCGAAGGTTTGGAAGGAGCCGTGCTGGAGACAATGTCAGGGAGAAAAGAATGGAGAAGTAACGGAGTACGCACGCCGAATTTCGACGATGTATCGATGAACTTGAGGGAGACCTTCTCGAGATCCCGGCGAGAGGTGTGCACCATGAGAGACTTGCGGAGGGTAATAACACGCTTCTTGGTACCAGGGACGGAGCCCTTGAGCATCAAGAAGTCGTTCTTGATGATACCATAGTGGGGGAAGCCACCCATCGGGGTGATGGTCTTCTTCGTGATGTCCGACTCTGTTGAGGCGTTCGCGTCGCTGTCGCCAGCACCAATACGGTAAATCTTCTTGTTGATCTCAGTACGGTGGTGGTATCCATCTGAGGATGTGTTTAGAACATCGTTATGATAGTTTGATGAAAATACACACTTTGACCGGCACGCGCGACAGAGAACATGACGTTGGAAGGATGCCATGCACCGATACAGGCGACCTTGCGGAGACCCTTGTGTGTCTTGCGAGGAAGCTTCTTGGTCCCCCAGCGGTGGGTGACACCCTCGAAACCGTGACCCTTGGTAACAGCAATAACATCGATGGGCTCATCCTGCTCGAAGATGGAGGTGACCTCGATGGGCTTCTCGAAAAGACCGTGGGCGAACTCGACCTTGTCGGGAATGGAGCCACCGTTGACCTGAATCTCCATAAGGTGGGCCTTCTTCTGGGTGAGGCCAGTCTTGCGGATTTGTGTGTGCGCAAGGACACGGACGACAGTGCAGTACTTGCGGATGCGCTCGAGCTCGCGGGTCACGGACTTGCCGTTGTCCTCGGCGTGCTTCTTAGCGTAGCGGGTGAATGCTTTCTTCTTTGAGCGGTACCAGTTTTTGTAGAAGCGACGCTTGATCTCGTCGGAAAGATGGGATGCCCAGACAGTGGTAAGAGTGCGCAGACCACGGGGAGTCTCGACATATCCAACAACACCGACAGCAATCATGGGGGGAGTCTCAATGATGGTCACAGCCTCGACAATTTCACGCTTGTGCATCTCTGAAATTGAAGTTCAATTGCGGATCGAAGGATGGGATGGAGAACACGCACTTGAGCCAGGACGGTCAAGCTCACGAACAACATGGGTCATGCCAGCCTTGTAGCCGAGGATTGCGGTGAGGTGGACGGGCTTCTTGGGGTCATCCTTGGGGAACGATTTGACCTTGCCGCGGTGGCGGGCGGCACGCTTGCGCGGCAGGAAGCCGAGCGAACCATGGCGGGGGGCCTCGTACTGTTTTCCTCTGATCAATCCTGCATTCCTCCTAAGCGAGACACACGCCCACGAACCTTACGGTGACTAGAAGGTGCGCATTAGCATTTCGATAATCGTACACTGTAGCGGCAGCGCGTACCTCATCTTGAGCTGGTCTTGAGGGGAGCGCGGTTCACGACGTCGAAAAAATCAGATCAGCCCTCCCACTTTGGAAAACTGTGCAGTCGTTTAACTTACCATCACGGCACATGCCGAGCGGCCACGTGATTGCCGATTTGCCTAACAATTCCGAAACAACGTTCAATTCGAGGGCCAGATCCAATATTCACGACTTCATTACTTACGACCTCTGTGTGTGCGAATTCTCGAATCTCACACCTTCACGAGAGGTTGACCTCGGACTCCGATCCGGTCTCCCGGCACCGCCACTGGAGACTGTACCTCGTGACATCACTGCGCAACACACCCATCGCAACTCGGGCACCACGGGGCTGTCCACTCTGCTCACTCGCCGTCGAGCTGTAACATGCTTCCTGTCCATCACTAAGGTCCATGACCTCCTCCGAAGAAAGTCGTCTTGTCGATGTAATTCTTGGCTCCCGCGAAAGCCTCCCCGCCGCCGACGCTATCAATGCGTTCCTTCCATCCCGACTTCCGCCCGAAGTCCTGGCACATGTATGGGAAATGACAGAATCTGACCAGAAAGGCTATCTTTCGCGGGATGAAGTCTTAAGATCTCTGAGACTGTTGGGATGGGCCCAGCGGGGCTTCGCGTTGGAGGAAGGCCTGGCCGATGAACGTGCGTTCTGCCATACGGTGCATTCATGATATTTACTTGTCAATAGCTAGTCCATTGGTAACTTTGGACGGACAAGAGAGTCCACCGCTACCAGTACCCACCTTCTTCATCGCACCTTCTCTTTCTCCAACCAATCGCGCCAAATATGAAGCTCTATTCCACCGAACAGGTCCAGAAGACGGGCTATTAGACGGTACGCTCTTGCAGCAGGCACTCACTTCGCATACTCATCAATGCGTCGTGCAGGTCGCAAGATATGGGCTACCATGCTCAAGTCCAATCTCTCCCTTGATAAGCTCACGCACATCTGGCACGCATCCACTCACATACGCTTCCCAAATACCGCTGACCGTTTATCAGGGACCTCGTTGACGCACAGCGGGCTGCCAAGTTGAACTGCACGGAATTCTGTCTGATTATGTATTTCATACACGGCCTGCTCGACGGCTACATCAAAGCCCTCCCATCGAGCATTCCGCCCCATCTCTATCAGGAGGCAGAGCAAACTTTTGTCGAGAAGATAGATTTCCCTGTCCCCTCCACGCCCAGCACTACACTGGTCCACGCCTTCACCACTGACTTCCACTTCATCCGTGCTAGTGTAGACTTGGACTCTTGGACTATCCCGGAAGTTGTGAAGCAGCACTCGGACTCCTACTTCACTGCACTCGATAAGGATGCGAGCAACATGCTCCATGGTGACGAGGTAGTGCCCTTTCTAGTAGACTCCGGCCTACCCCCAGAAGAGCTCGCTCGAATATGGTATGTGCAATTCATGTCTTGGATGACTATATATTGACAGACCCCAAGGGATTTATGCGACACAGGCTACAAGGGCTATCTCGTCCCGGACGAGTTTGCGCGCTCTGTCTTCCTCGTGTACAAGGAATTGGCGGGATACCAAGTGCCCATGGTATTGCCACCCATCCATTCAAGCGTCCAGTGTGGCCTACTTCCTGAGCCACAGCCCCGTTCGCGTCGACAGACGCTCTCTGATGTTGAGAGTGAGTTCCTGAGTCATCCTCATGTTGAAATACCAACGTCGATCCAGAGCCCTTGTTGAACAAGCGGTGGTCCGAGTTGCCTCCTCTACCACAAACACCTTCACCTGCGTCCGCCCCTTCGCCGGACGTTTCCGATGAGCTGGACGAGCTCAAACTCAAGCTCGAACACATGTCACAGTTACGCATGAAGGAAAAGAGCACACTAAACGACCACATTGCAGAGCTACAGCAATCACAGCAGGAATTACTTACCGAGAACAGCGAGCTTCGAATTGGGATGCGCAATGCCAGCCACTCAATGCGTCGGTCAATGACTGTACACACTGACAAGTCCAACTCACTCGCGGCGGAAAACGCCAGGCTGAAGCAACAGCTCCGGGAGGCAGATACCGCTCGAGAGAACCTGCGCGAGATGCATACGAGAGCGATGGTCGAGGTCACGCAGGAAAACCAGTTGTTGCATGCCAAGGCTGAAAGTCTTGCCAGTGCAATGACAAGCACAGCTGAGGAACGTGACGTCCAGCGCCTAGTGATTGAAGAAATGACTGCCGAAATCGATCGGCTGAGGATGCAGGTGGCGGACTTACGGGATACGGCGACACTGCTTCCCAGTGCAGGAGACGACGAGGATTTGCAACGGCAGATCAATGAGGACATTGCGCGAGAGAACCGAAAGCTGAGGTCGCAGGTCGGAGAGCTGGCAGAGTCGTTGAGAAGTTTGCAAGCGTCGTATGCTACGATGGTCAGCCGCGATGACTTTGAGCGCGAGCGGCAGGAGGGACGACAGCGGGTGGCACAGGCTGAAGGGCAACGAGCGGACTTGCAGAGGCGTATGGATGCCGCGATACAGGATAACCATAGACTGCGCGCTTCCAGGACCGCGACTGAGGTGCGGGGAACGGAACGAGACTTGCCACCACCAGCGTATGAGGCCGTTGCCCCGGGAACTTGATTTAAATGTGAATTACTGTATATTATGTTCGTCTCGAATCATCTCGAGAACCCTCCACATTATGCTCTTGTTTTCAGTGTCATATCTAGGCACATCTATTCTTTCCTCAGTGCTTGCAAATGGACACGCAGTTTCTCAAGGGCCCGGTATCTATGGGAAATGGTGTTCTTCACTTTGGGATCCATTTCCGCGTATCTGGCAAATTGTGAGCAGAGGCACAATATGTGGCTTTTGACATACGTCTCTGTAAACCCGTCGGGCTGGAAAGTCGCGTCCCATCCAAAGGTTGTCGGTCCTCTTGCAGGAACGACGTGCCCGTCTGTCTTTCCTTCAAAGATGAGGACTTCTTGGCCGGGTCCGGGAGAGTAGGCGAAGGTGCAGAGGGCCCATGCCTCACGGCCTTCGAGGCTGCCTGGTTTCGTGAAGCCGTCGAGCATACGATTGAGGCCTGCGTGTCCGACATCCTGCATGAAATACTTGATATATGGCCCCGGCAGTCCGTTCAGCGCCTTGAAGCACAGTGCAGTGTCTTCGGTGATGCAGGGCCCGCCGACTGCCTGTGCTGCTGCTGCACATTTTGCCCGTGCGACCTCTTGTGTTGAGCCTTGTATTTCGGGAACTGTGTTATAAGCATTAATTTGGATCTTTCAGCGATATACAAGCCTCACTATCCACTTCCTGATTGACCACATCTATTGGGACATCGCCGATGCTCAAGATGGCCTTGACTTCCCTCAGTTTGTTGGCGTTGCCGGTAACGAAAACTGAAAGAATCAGCTTTCAGACTTTTTGACAACCAAGTCGCTTACCTATACTTTTGTCAGGCATGGTGGTCGTGAGTCAAAGCTTGAGTCAAGGATGGCAAGAGGAACGCGATCTAAGGGACAAGCGGAGATAAGATTAATTCGGACACATTGCTTCCGTTCCGATTGCCGACGTCCGCTCCGCTTTCCCTCAAGAGACCACGACCGTCCAGTGGGCCGAGTGCTTTTTTCTGCGGAAATTGCATGTCGTTGTTTGCGAGAGCGTGTATTCGTTCTCTCACGCGGAACGGGGCGCACTGGGCCCGAAATTCGCAATTCACTAACGCGACTTTTCGGCCCTTTTTGAGAAACTACTCTTCACCAATCGCCATGACTGTCCAAACGGGAGAACGACTTGCGTCTTTGCGCAAGCTGATGTCGGAATGGAAAGGGGAAAAGAGACAATCATTGGATGTGTATGTCGTGCCGAGTGAGGATGCCCGTACGTGTTCAGAACGACACTGGCAGCCAGAATTCTCACAGCAACAGATGGATCTGAATACAGTGCTCCCTGCGACGACCGGCGCGCATGGATTTCTGGATTCGACGGATCCGCCGGCTGTGCCGTTATTACCCACGATAAAGCTCTCCTCTTCACCGATGGCCGTTACTGGCTTCAGGCATCTGGCCAGTTGGATGAGTGCGTTCAATCTCCACTGCTCTGCGATCTATTGCTCATTGTCGCAGCAATTGGACATTGATGAAGCAGGGGGCCCTAAACGTCCCTACCTGGCAAGATTACCTCTCGAAGAGCATACCCAGCGACAGTCTTATTGGCATTGACCCCACTCTTATTGCTGCATGTGGGCTCCTCATCGATGTCCTCTTATCAGTTGCTCATACCCTCATCAGCTGATGCAACGACCATCAAGACAGCACTCGCCCCACGCTCCTCTACACTGGTACCCGTCATCCAAAACCTTGTCGATGGCGCCTGGGACTCAGACCGCCCTGCACGCCCTGCGAACAAAATCTTCGAGCTCAGTACTGAGTGGAGCGGCAAAGGACATCAGGAAAAGCTCTCTGAGGTCCAAGCTGAGCTGGCCAAACTGGAGGATGGCAAAGTCGATGCCGTCGTCTTGTCCGCCCTTGACGAAATCGCATGGCTCTTCAATCTCCGTGGAAGCGACATCGACTACAACCCCGTATTCTTTTCGTACGCAATTGTGCCAAAAGAGGGCGAGGCCCAGCTCTTTGTTCAAGAAGCAGCAGAGGTCGAATTCGCGTCGAATAAAGGCCTCCAAGGCGTCAACATTTCCGCGTATGACAAGTTTTGGGATGCGTTGAAGAAAGTTGTTGCCGACAGTGAGAAGGTACTTGTGCCCAACTCGTCCTCATTGGCCATTTCGACCGTTATTGGAGACAAGACGTATATGGCTGCCTCTCCCATTTCCATCTTGAAAGCTATCAAAAACCAGGTCGAGCTCGATGGATTCCGGAATTCACATGTACGCGACGGTGTTGCCCTTGTGCGGTACTTTGCTTGGCTGGAGGAGAAGCTGAATAGCGAGGATAATCAAGTCAACGAGTGGGATGCTGCGACCGTTCTTGAACAGTATCGCTCTGAGCTCCAGCACTTCCGAGGATTGTCATTCCCGACGATCTCATCTACAGGCAAAAACGGTGCCATCATTCACTACGGGCCCTCGAAAGATGACAGTGCAGTGGTCGACCCCAATGAATTGTATCTTTGCGACTCTGGCGCACAATTCACAGACGGTACGACGGATGTCACTCGGACATGGCATTTTGGCAAGAATGTGCCCCGCGCGGAGGAGATTCGGGCGTTTACTCGTGTGCTGCAAGGGCACATCGCTATCGACACTGCCGTATTCCCAGGCGGGACCACTGGCTTTACTATCGACTCATGGGCTCGAAGGGCACTGTGGAAAGACGGTTTGGACTACCGACATGGGACTGGACACGGCATTGGGCACTTCCTCAACGTCCACGAAGGTCCCCATGGAATTGGGTTGCGCATTGCATATAATGCCACGCCATTGCAGCCGGGTATGGTCGTCTCTAACGAGCCAGGATACTACGAGGATGGCAAGTTCGGGGTCCGTATCGAAAGTGTTGTACTCGTCAAAGAGATCAAAGACGGTATGGGCAAATGGGGCGGCGAGGCAGGCAAGGGCTTCGGTGGCAAGGGCTGGTATGAGTTTGAGAGGGTGACAATGTGTCCTATCCAGAAGAAACTCGTCGATAAATCATTGTTGACCAAGGATGAAGTTGAGTGGTTGGATGGATACCATGCAGAGGTTCTGGACAAGGTTGGACCACTTCTCGGTAACGACACGCGCGCAAGAGCATGGCTTGAGAAGGAATGCTCTCCGATATAATATTACAGTAGCTGTAAATAGGATGCTCAAATAAATAAGATTATTATTGCGCACAGGGTGGGAATTGAACCCAGAATGTCGGGATGCTGATTGGTCCGCGGTTTGTTGCGCAAGGTGGCAGCCAAACAAAAAAGTCCGCGAGACGCGTGAACTTCGTCTATACTATCACGGTCGCGGTCGACGGAAGTACTGGCGAACGACGCGGTGCTGATGTCGGTGTGTAAATGCATTGAGGATTGTGGGCTGCGTTTGGCTAACATAACTACAGGATGACAGCATTTCGCGGCCGTATATATGCTGAGAGCGTTGTCGCTGAGCTCACCGACGACCACGACAGTCTTCCGACGATGTGCTCCTTCTTATACACTCCATTCCTCGTGCAGACGATACGGCCAAGCCATGGCAACGGAAGAAAGCGGTGCTCTCAAGACGAACCTAGCGAAGCAGCAGGATTTTCACCGGGCGGACGCTCCGAAGACGGCCCCGCATCTTGCTGTCGCCAGAGAGGACGTGCCCGTGGACGGTCACGACAGCTCGAGGGCAGTAGTGAAACCACCGTCCTGCCCCGCGCGTTCGGTTCACCGTTTTCCTGTCAAGAACGCGCTCCTCCCCAACCGTATCTCCCACTTCCTTCACCGACACGCAGAAAACGGAGACCCAGAAGACTTGGCAGCGAATCGGCGCAGCAAGCTGGCATCTACCCATCTCACTCACCTACAACGGATTGGACACACTCAGTCACCGAACAAAGCCTGGGCGTCATATACTGCACTTCTCGCGCTTCCGCCGGTGAACGAAAAACACGATACGAAGGTGCCTCATCAGCACCTCCACCGCCTCGTCCGCCTGCTTGGCCGGAAGCCCGTACGCAACCGCGAGCTTTTTCTCCAACTCGTATCCCTCATGAACTACATCCTCCGCAATGAAGGCAACCTCCACCTGCACGAGTGGAATCTGCTCATCGATGTTGCCGGAAATGGTACTCGGAGACCATCTCCGCAAGACTTCAAACTCGCTATCGACGTGTTCACCGACCTGATCAATGGTCTACCTCCGGGACACACTTTTTCGCCGACACAATACCCTGCCCACACTGCAATCCAGTCACCACAACCAGACATCATCACATACACTACCCTCCTTAACCATGCTACGAAAACTCTACATGGTCCCGCTCTCCGCCAAGCCTCCGCCCTTCTGAGCCAGTCTGGCATTCCTCCAAATCGTATCACTCTGCTTTGCCTTCTGGCCTACAATTCCAGCATTAAATCTCTCAGTGGTGTGCACCAGATCTTGGGCAAAATGCGACGGGAAGATATCCCGCTGGGTATTGATGGCGTAAATGCATGTATCTGGGCGTACGCGCGACGTGAGCGGCCTGACATGGTCAAAGCTATCTACACCATCCTTCGCCATGCCGTATTTCCTGACGAAACCCACCATACATTCATCGTAGAAGCCATCGCTCGACTGGAAAACGACACAGGCATGGCCATCCCGTATGGCATGCGACCGGACGAGATCACGTTCACGGCGGTCATTCAGGCGTACGCGTATAGCGGCGACATACAAAGCGCGCTCGACGTCTTCCTCGACATGGTTTCGACCGACAATTTGGATACGGCCGCCCCGATGGAGCCTGATGCAACTGGTCTACTTCAACCCCAGCGGTACGTGCCAACCATGGCTGTCTTCCGTGGGATATTTCTGGGATACGCGAAGCACGGAGAACCGGATTATGAGAACGCTCAGGGACCGTGGACAGTCGACGCGCTAGAGGGCATCCTCCAAACGTTCTTAGATCAATGGCCGAACGGGGAAGAGGAGATCACCAAATCGCTGGTGTACTGGATCATGGTTGCGTTCATCAAGATCAGCGGAGGCGACTTGCGTCTGGTACGCAGCGTGTGGGAACGTCTGGTGGATGTGTTTGCGGGACCATGGGGAGAGGAGGGCAATAGGTTGCAGAGGCTGAATGCGGCGTTGCAGATGGATGATGTGCACGCGCGAGAGTTTATATTAGACATGGTCAAGTTGGCGAAGGCTGAAGATGCGTGGAGGCAGATATATATGCATTAATAACAAGAACATCTTAATGTTAATGCTGGCGAGCACACTCGGAGTCTGCGTAGTTCAGACGCTGACGCGTGAAGTTCAACAAAAACTAGACATTCCGTGCATCTTTCGCACTCAACCAGGACTTTCGAAAGGACTCGTAGGGTAGATGGCCTTTGGGGTCTTGCAGATACATCCTAACTTTGTTCTCAGTCTGTGAATATCGCAGTGGAAGGGTAAATTGAGCACGAGTGTAAATAAACATATTAATAAGGCCTATAATCCACCAAAAGATAAACTACAACACTTGACCGAGAAAGACTGATGTGGGTATGTGATTGTTACGCTCATTCGACATCTGACGTCTGGGCGCTCTGAGGAGGTGGTGTGGAAGGTTCAACAGCCTTAGCTTTGCCTTTGCCTTTTGAGGGTTTGCGCTTTGGTGTGAAACGAGACCAAGCCTTGCCCTATAACACGGTTAGCAGATATTCGAAAGCGCCGGCGCACGAGTTCACACCTTTTCTTTGGATCCAACATTCTCGTCAGATCCATCTGGTCTCTCCATTTCAAAGAAGTCATCCACATCCCGAATCTCCTCCGCGTCCTCGTCGCCGGGCTCGGGGTCCTCAAACGGATCAGCCCCAGCGGTGTCCTTTTTGCCAGTCAAGAATGGATTTTCGCCCTTGTCCTTATTCCGCTTGGAAGATAAGCGATGGCGGAGAGACGTCTGCCGTTTCATCATGCCCGGAGGCAGCCAGCCACGTTTGCGCATAACATCGGCCTCGGCCTCAGCACGTTCCTCTGGGGGCGGACTGGGAGCCTTGGGCGGTGGGGCAGGGGCACCTAGGATATACGAGAACAGACCACCTCCGAATAGCGACGACGACTGTAATACGAGGCGCAGCAATTGGTGTTGGTATTCTCTTCAGAAGAACCTATATCGCACCTTCTTCGGCGGCGGGACGGGCGCTTGGCCGTCGTCTTCGCCTTCAGCGTCAGACCCAATGTCCTGCAGCTGCGTCGTGCTCTCGCTGGCGGGCACCTTTGGTACGGGCTGGCGGGAAAATATCCGTCCAAGCCATGAGCTCGGTTGTTTCCCTTTCAGGCTCTCCTTCTGCGGATGGAAGATACGGCTGCCGACACGACTGCTCACGCTCCGAAGCGACAGTCCATCTCCCTCCTCACGTCTGTCTGCGCCGTCCCGGATCTCGACGACTGTGAGGGTTCCTTCGCGCCGCCGACCCTCGAAAAAATCGCGGACAAGCACACTTTGCAGCGAACTGTCGTATTTGAACGGCCGTATTTTGGCCCAATTTCCAGAGCCGGGCGGGTGCTCCACGAGGATACGGACAATCATCGGCCGCAAATTAAGTGTATGGAGGTCCAGGGCGCGCGCCAGGGTGTCGTAGGACAACGTGGACACCTCCTCTGGCGCAAGAGAAAACGTGCGCGACCAACCATGGCGCCTGGCGCACGGTGTCAGCCAGCGTTTTCATCCAGCCTCGAGGACGTTACGTACATTGCGATACAGTTGAGGTTGCCCTCGGTGTGGCCATCGTGGCGGCCGACAGCGCTCAGCGTCTCCCGCGAGCGACTGCTAAAACCAGATGCATTGTGGGCGTGCTCTCCGTCGGACATGATGGGGGTATCTCAGAGGGTGAAAAGGACCCCAGATAACAGACCAAATCATTTATACCGCATTGCAGGGCCACATTGATCGCTCATTCATGGGGCGTTGCCTGGTTGCCTCTCACGTCGAGACGCGTGATGTTGCGCTAGAACAAGCCCCTCCGTATCAGTTTTCCATAGCAACATATGAGTCTTCATTCTCTTCCTTCATTCTTTCAAGGGAGGCGTGATCGCTGAACTTTCCGAAGGGTGACGGCGGCGTTGTCCATAGCAACGCGCTTGGACGCGGTGAAATTAATTCACGAGTTCAAACCCAACGCAAAGCATTTCGTATGTTACACTATTGTACACCTCTTCACTTTGTTCACTTACCATCAGGCAGGTCGGGAGTGGGGAAGTCGACTTCCATATGCTCCGTCTGAATGCAAAGTGAGTCTTTGGCGAGCACGAATGCGAAGTAAAATGCGCACATAATGCCTGAAATGAACGGTCTTTCCAATGTTCGAAATCTCATCCACTTCCTCTTTGGAAAGCAGGTTATCAGGGAGACGAGAAATGTCCGCCAAAATCTTGATGCGCTCTGCATTACCAGATGCAGAGACTGCGACTGCGACTGTAGCGCGAGTCCACAGAAGGAGAACGACGGCCTCGTCGACCTTGACGGGGAGCTCCTGTGGTCTTGTATCAGATGAAGCATATACAGGCCCTATGAGCACTACGTACGGGATTCGACGCCGCAATTCTCTGCGCGATACGCGTGAGCACAGGCTTCAGCGGACCTCCAGGATGGCGCAGAATCGGGGTGAGTGGCCCGTACGACTCGATAATGATGTCGTGCTTCTTGCAAATTTCGAGCACAGGCGCCAGATGGGTGAGAACGAATGGATGATATTCGATCTGGTTGACTACAGGCGGGAAGCGCGCGCCTGCAAGGATTGCCTCCAGGTCCTGAGGCCGGAAGTTGCTAACGCCAATGTCCTTGAGCTCTCCCTTGGCCTTCAAGTCCTCGAGGATGGTCCACAGGGTCTTGAGGTCCTCTGGCTTCACAACCTGCGGTTGGTGGATGAGGAAGAGATCAGGAATGAAGCCAAGTTTCTTGATGGACTCGTCGATGGAGGCGCGAGCGTCATTCAGAGATTCGGAGCTGCCAGACACTATTGGGTAAACCATCAAAGCCTCATTCGACATCAATGAGGGGATCATACATTTGCTAGTCACATAGATGTCCGCTTTGTCGATGCCAGAGTTCTTGACGACAATGCCAGTGTTTTCTTCGTTGCGATAGGCTTGGGCAGTATCGATGTGACGGATACCAGCTTCGAGAGCGATTTTGCCTGATTCAAGCGCGGTCTTTCGAGCATCGCCAGACCCATTTCCCCAGGCGAGCCAGGGAATCTGAGAGCCAGAGTTGAGTTTAAACGTCTGAATGTTGAATGTCATGGTGGATGGGAGATAAGTTGTGAGGGCTCTGTTTTTGAAAGGCAAGTGAGTGCTCGGTTGTGGTCGGTTATGGTCGTAGAATTACTCATTCTTATATGGGTAATCCAATCCCTGACATCATTAGCACCAGATGCTCGCACAAGCAATTAGTTAGTCATGCGCTAGGTGATTATTATTATTGGCTGTCCAACCGAGCGAGAACGAGTGACGGCCGAAGGTTTGGATTTCGGAAGTCCTGCCGATCAACAAGAGATATCGTAGATGTGAATCAGAGTGATCAAATCAGTTCAAAGCGTACCACGACAATCCATCCAACCTTCTTGTCACGTTCTCACTGCCCTCAACATTAATTCCAATATGGCGGCGTTACCCCCACAGCCGGAGAAGAACGTGGACAAGCTTCTTGCAGAGATGGACATGGTACCTCTGTTCATGAAAAATCTGCCTGCAGAAGGATCGGAGGACCCTACACTAGCTGCTTTGCAGAGTCTGGCGCATGACGGAACTCCGGACGGTAGGTGAGAAACCATTGGCGATGCGTCTTAGGCCTGTAATTCAAGCGGCCCTCTAGAAATCGCCGAGAACTTCAAGAATCAAGGCAACGAGTACTTTAAAGGAAAAAGGTATCGAGAAGCTTTGGGATTTTATACGCAAGGATTGGACGCAGAGCCCTCAGAACCTAAGGTTCTTGAGGCTCTTCTCAACAATCGCGCAGCATGCAATCTCGAACTTGGTGCGTTCGACCACCTCTCCTGCATAACCGCTGACGGACATACAGAGAACTACGGCAAAGTACTGAGAGACTGCGCGCGCGCAATCACTGCGAATCCCAGGTCTTCAAAGGCGTATTACCGCTGCGCGACGGCTCTACTGAAGCTCGACCGCATCGACGATGCGATAGATTGCTGCAAGCACTGTCTCGAGTTTGACACGGACAACCAGGGCGTACAGACTGTGCTCAACAAAGCCGAAGGAATAAAGGCGACAAAGGAGAGGAAGGAACGCGAGAAGGAAGAGAGGCTACGCAAAAAGAAGGAATCAGAGATGTTGCTTGCTGCTGCGTACAGGGTGCGTTCACAGGTGTGATCCGTAAGAAGTTGCTCACGTCAATGCCAGGATCGGAACATGCTTGTCATACCAAACCCAGAAGGCTCTCAAAATCCATATAGCCCGCACTTTGACTCTGAGATCCCCACCTCTCTCGTCATCCCCGTCTTCTTCCTGTACCCTCAATATGCAACGTCTGATGTGATAACGGAGTTCCTTGAAGACACGCCATTCTCTGCCCACCTAGAGACTATGTTCCCACCGCAAACTAGTGCGCCTGAATGGGATAAAAAGGGAGAGTATGTGACTGGCAAGCTGGTCGTGTACGCTATGACCCGAAGGAAACGCTTGTTGAAGGTGGGGAAGAAGATGACACTGAGGGACGTGTGTACAGCGGCGAAGGAGAAGCAGGGTGACCCGCGGGATGGCCTGGAGCTAAAGGACGGCTGCTTAACCTTTGTGGTTGTCCCAAAGGGCGAAGTCGAGGCGAAATGGGTCGAGGAGTTCAAGAAATCAAGAGATCAGAATTAGTCAAAAACACTGTATGCAATGACATAGTTTTGATGTTGCAAAACATACATCCTCTCTGAAAGCGATCTGTATGCGAGCCACAGGCTCCAGCAGTCATGAGCGCGACCAAGATCACGTGATATACGGCCCGATAGTCCGACCTTATCCGGCCGGCAATAGGAGTGAGGTCACCGTTGTAATTATTCGGAAAAGATTTCGAAAATAGAATTTCCCGTTAGCCGCGCCCCTTCACCGTCGTCACCGTCGTCGCCCATCGCTCGCCCGGTGAGTCTCTCTGCTATTCTCTGCGCATATCGGATGTCCTGCATGCTGGGAAAGGAATTTGGGAAGGAAATACGGGCGGGAAGAGCTGGATGGCGTCGATGAATTATGGATGATCTGTGGACTGACCGCCAAATTTTTGCCTCAGGACCTTCAAGATGTCCCTCCAGCACAAAATCCTCCGCACGGCCAATGCGCCCACCACCGCTCCCGATGAGATTGAGACCAGCGTCGCCCAGGCGCTCATTGACTTGGAGAACAACGTTCCTGAGCTGAAGGCTGAGCTCAGGCCCCTTCAGATCTCGGCGGCTCGCGAGGTTGATGTTCGCGGCGGAAAGAAGGCCATCGTAGTTTTCGTCCCCGTCCCCCAGTTGAAGGCGTTCCGCAAGGTGCAGCCCAGGTGCGTGAACACATCAACATCTTAAAATTCAGAGAGATCTAACAAAGCCCAGGCTGACCCGCGAGTTGGAGAAGAAGTTCTCTGACTGCCATGTTGTGTTTGTTGCACAGCGCCGGATGCTCCGCAAGCCTACGCGCACATCGCGCGTCCAGCAGAAGCGCCCCCGTTCCCGCACCCTCACCAACGTCCACGAGAAGATCCTCGAGGATCTCGTCTTCCCCTCCGAGATTGTTGGCAAGCGTACTCGTGTCGCTGTTGACGGCTCAAAACTTCTTAAAGTGTATGTGATATATGTGATCTTATACTAAGGTGTACTTATCATGATGTAGGTTCCTCGACTCCAAGGACACTAACGCTCTCGAGTACAAGCTGGACTCGTTCTCGTCCGTCTACCGCCGCTTGACTGGCAAGGATGTGACTTTCGAGTTCCCGGTGGTTGCGCAGGAGTAAGCGGTACTTGTACTATGCCGACTATGACATGCTCTTCTTATTATGCCGAAAATGCTATGCGACTCCCTCCGGGTAACGGAATGTAGCTTCGTGTGGGTGTGCTGGCGGCGCTTGGGCTTGGAATGTTGAAGTGTCGGGACATGTACGATGATTGCCTCTTTTGTGCGGATCTTGCGAATGTTTGTGATTATGTGATCCACAACAGTGGACAACAGTACACACTAACATAGCTATTGTGATAGTGAATGCTAAGTCTCTAGGAGATTCGCAGCATCATATCGCACTACTCTTAGCGTGTGACGGACGCGATTATCTGGCGATAACGGTCGGCTGCTAAGAATTTCGTCTTGTACAGATTTGATACTGCAAACTGCAATGGATTGAGCAATTGGTCGACCTGTCTGGACTAGAGCTCAGAAGACCGGGGGGAAGAATTCCCTTCATGTTCTTTGCGGATATTAAGCATGAGCGCCTTCTGCCTTTCGACGAGCTTGGAGGTCGTTGTGTACACTGATTCATTGGCACATATGGCTCCATCTGATCATCAGACTTGTCATGCACACGAATGCTGGCTGGCTGGGAACGGTATGAGCAAGCTGGCGGCGCCGGTACAGCAGCGGTGAGCGCAGCGACGAGGCTCATCGTCGCGTGAGCCCAGGGTTGGACGATGGAGACTAGCATAGCCAGCGGTGCATTGGCCGAGGTATCTTGAAGTGGAAAACTGCCGCCGTGCTGCTTTGTTCTCCGCGGGCCACATAACATATCACATAAGAGTGAAGATCCGTTTCTGGGCTGTTTTCCCCAACTGGCGCGTCAAAGCAGGCTCGGCGGCCTAAGCATTCCCGCTGACGACGGTGACTGGACATTGAGCAAGTGTGAGCAACCTGAGAGTTGCCTGAGAGTAGAACAATTGGCTGTGAGGCCGTGACTCCATTGCTGTGGGCGCCTCGGACTATAAGAAGCGGTCCATCGGATGATCCGCATATTGCGAAAAGAGATTCGAGAAGCACGACCGTGGTGGGAGCTTGGAGGCACGTGCTCCGACTGGAAGTCTGCCCCTGAGATCTTTCTTGACCTCTTGCGTTCATCAAGACTCGCGTCGCTCTTTCTTTGTTACCGTCCTGCCCTAGCGGCCTCTGGCCCATTTCTACCCTCACTAGTCATTCCTTTTATCCTTCGGCCCGTCCTTCTCTATCACCATGGACTCTCCATACCCGACCTACTTGAGGTCAAGATACGACCAGGCCGACTCGATGGGAATTGACAGCAAGATTGTGATTATGGGCAATTCTGGTGCGCTTAGCAGTGCAGCCGTATACTCGCGACTCATTCTCTCGCCCTACTCATAGGTGTTGGAAAGACCAGTCTACTCCAACGGTACACACAAAATAAGTTCGATCCCAAGAACACCACGTCGACGAGCGGGGCGTTCTTCGTGACCAAAAAGGTGTTCGTCAACAACATCAAAGTTCGCCTCCAGTTGTGGGATACTGCGGGACAGGAGCGGTTTCGAAGCATGGTGCGTTGCCGTCTACGGTTGTTGTTGGTCGAGCTTAACGATGCCCTTCCAGGCGCCGATGTATTACAGAGGTACTGCCCCATCTCCCTCCATTGTCGGCCGTCATCTCATTCTAGTCTAGGTGCCAACGCCGCTCTTCTATTATACGATATCACCAATGCCTCAACATTCAACGATGTTCGAGGTTGGCTAGAAGGTTCGTCTCGCCACGCAGGCCGCTACTATCGCTAATCATGCCCTAGAGTTGAAGAAGAACTGCTCACCAGACCTCATCATCTATATTGTAGGATCCAAGGTGGACCTACAACCTTACCGGCAGGTCACCGCAGACTTCGCGCGGTTATCACTACACAATTGGTTCCCGCCCCCACAACCGCCGGCACCTCCGCCGCCCCCTCCACAGCCATCTACGCTTTCATACATTCGGCCACGCTTCACCTCTTTCCCCGGACTCCGTTCGTCGCCGCCCTCGTCGTCCTCGTCGAGTAGCAACAGCGGCCCATCAACCACCGAAGCGCCTTCGTACATTGATCTTCCGTCGGATCGTGCGACCCTGAGTCGTAGCAAGACCTCTGCCGGTGCACCGCCTACTGTACGGCCTCGAGCAAGCACGTTGACGCGGGCGACAACTGTCACGGCAGTCCCCCAATCGCGGTTTGGCTCACACTTTGGGTTGGCAGCCGGCCGTTACGACAGCCACAGCGACTCGTGTAGCGAAAGTATCGAGGAGGAGGAGGAAGCGGGCGCAGAAACTGAGTGGGGGCTTCAAAAGGGCATGGAGCTCTTCGAGATATCCGCCAAAGACGATACAGGTATTGTTATTCAGACAAAGTATTGATTTCTGCTGACCCCATTTGCTCAGGCATTGCTTCGTTATTTGACCATCTCTTGACCGCCATCATTCACAAGAAAGACCAGATCGAGGAGGAAAATCTAGCGCGAAAGCGAGATAGTGTTTTCCTTGCTCCAGTACCTGCGTGGGCTGGACAGGCAGACGAAGAAGAGGCGCGCGAGCAGGCTGCTCGCAACTCCAAGGGATGGAGCTGTTGTTGATTTCTGTCCTATTGCGCCGGACGTTTGATCCTCTGAATCCATACGCTCGTTTGTTGTTCTGTTCGTGATGACCTTACGCGTATCTATCCATTCCATACCATCATCTTTTCTTCCTCTATTTCATATCTTATCATTGTAACATCTACCATACTTCTACCCATAACACTGTCCATAAACCTCTCCGGTCGTCTGGCGCTTCGGCATTCATTCTTTTCTTTCTCTTTCTTGCCTCTCTCCACCCTTCCTCATGCTAGCCATGCTCTGTTATCACATCATTTCCGCGTCGTATCTCTCAGTTATTCCTACTTTATGTTTGGATAGCATGTCAATCTGTACGGTGGATTGACCTCATCTGACCGGGCCTCGTCTGCCTCCCAAACCACCGCACGCCGCGAGCGTATTTGCGGTTGGACAGGTTGCACGGCCAAATGACCGACAGTGTCGATGAGAGGCCAGAACTCACGATTGTCATCCCGCGATAGAGTATTCAGTGGATCACCTGAGGTCACCCTAAACAACATATTTGCATTTCTACTCTTAACCACCACCACCGACGCCCGGCCGCAATGTCTCTCATTCCTGACAATCCTGATGCAGAGGATATTGCAGTCGACGGCGGCGAGGTATGCACTCCCGCACACTGTTTCCATTGCTTTGATGCGCTGTACTGTGCACTGGTCCCATCTGCAAAGCCGATCGCGGCTGAGTTCCCTGATGACAAGTAGTATGCCCATTTCCATTGTCCACCTAGAAATGGAATTTGACAGAGTGGCGGCATAGCCCACTGTTCGTTACTTGGAATACACTCCGCCCAGGTCATCGCCATCCGCGCCTACGTGGGTGCATTGGCAACTTTGAGCCACTCGCGATCCAGGATGGTCTAGCGGAGTATGCGTTGGTCAGTGCCTTCAAGGACCATAGGTTTCGGAAGATTGAGAGATCCGAGCTGGCTACGCTCGAGTGTGCGTGAGTCGCTGGGATACTCAGCTCTTATGTGGCGTTGACAAGAAGGACAGGGTGTCGCTTTTGACGGACTTTGAAGACGCGAAGACGTATTTGGATTGGACTATTGGCGTACATGGGATCTATATCTCATTCCCGCACCCATCGTTGCTCAGTAAGGCCGATGCGTCTGGAACACCATCCCCGATGTCGTCGTCGTCATTCTTGCCGAGGATAACATCGAGGCAGAAGTTCACGGCGACGTATCTGCCAGAGGTGATTCCGGACCAGGGATGGGATAAGATAGAGGCAGTGGATAGTGCAGTGGAGAAGGCGGGGTGGAATGGGCCGGTCACGGAGGAACTGAGGAGGAGCATCAAACTGAGGAGGTATCAAAGCAGGAAGTGCAAGGTGACGTGGGATGAGTACGTGAATTGGCGCAAGGAACATGGGGAAGACGTCGTCATTTAGATGGATATTACACACAACAACCTCCTGGGGTTGACATATACTAGTTGAGGACTAGCACAATAATAAGATCGGGCGCTTCCCAAATACTCGCCGGTGAGGGATCTAGCATAATTTAGTGCCATGTAACAGAGCAAAACAGTTGAATATTTACGTGATGAATTTGGCCTTATCGCTCAAGCTCAAGGGTCGTCGTCGTGGGTGTTTTAAGATTGAACGACTCAGGTGGCCTTGACAATGAGTAAGAGCTAGGACCATATTCCAACTCCTGCACTTAGAAAAGTAACAAGTCCTTTGGTTTTTACGTGCTAGTTCTCGCATGTCGCAATTGGAAGCTCAAGCCTTGGAATTTGCATTCTTGGTTAATCTCGATCATCAAAGACGCGATCGACGTCGCGTGACGTAGAATCACGTGCCGTACGGAAACGCGTCAGTGACAGTCACGGCAGTAACGTGTATACGGTTTCTCTTGGACCTCTATAATCTCTGCAGCATACATAGACGAAAATGCCTGTACAAGAGAGCTCTTCGATTACATTTGACCACACGACGACACCGCCGCCGCAGGACGCTGGCTCAAAACGACGAAGGACTTATGGACGTGCAAAGCCTGCCACCGAAACAAAGCTGATGGAGACACCAGCCGGCCCATCTACATCAAGGCTGACCAAATCGCTATCTGGTGAAGACATTGTGCTGGAGACTCCGCAGGTACCAAGGGAAGACAGCTCGCCCGTGCTGGGAGGAATACCTAGATGGAATAAACGACTAGACATAAGCGCTGAACTAGCCGCCATCGATGCCGATTTTGACAAAGACGACGCTCCCGCTGAAGCTGCTCCTCGGGAAGATGCCGCGCTCCAGCCCAGTTCGCCCTCGCCTGCCCCCATCCCACGCTTTTCACCACCGTCACCGGACTCCTCACCTGCAAAAGGACCGCCCACGTCTGGGTCAGATGGCCATGAGAGCCCAGGATCGCCGATTCTTCGTGCACGCAAAAGAGCACCCAGGCGAGTTAGAGAAGAGTCTCCAACCCCAGCAGAGCCAACCCGGGCTCGACGAAGTTTGAAAGGCAAAGGCAGTATCAAGGTGCGCTTCACGCATGGCTACTCGAACACAATCTCACGGAGCATTAGCCTCTTCCCAAGAAAGAACTGCGTCTGATGGAGGAAGAACAAACGCGCATGACTATAGCCAAGGATACAACTGTCCCACGCAAGCAGACGCGGTTGTTCACACCAGCCAACCTTTTGAAAGCACTCCAGCAGTATGTTGTTTTTCTGATCTCTGCGCATATGCTTATTTGTGTAGGAAGAAACCTGTCGCTGAACTTGACTCTGACCCCATACGCAATGATAGCTCGCCGAGCGTTGCGGCCCCCACGCCCTTTGCAGGTCCTTCAGGGCCTCGGTCCACGTTCCCAGAATCGCCCTCTGCGTCCCGTTTGGAAGATTTTAAGCCGTTGATCTCAGACCACGACGATGAGGACGAAGACTTGCCTGACAGCGGACAACTTCACCAACAAAACAAGGACAAACGGCAACTCGAGGAAAGGAAGAAGCTGCTGCAGGCGCGCAAGGCAGCGGCAGTAGCAGCCCGTCAACAGCAACATATGTCCGACGATGATGACAGCGAGATTGAAGTCGTAGCAGACTCTCGAAGTGGTCCACCAGCTGCATACGACGAGGATGAGCCTGTGGCCCCGAAACGCAAACTAACTCAGCATGCGCAATACAAGTTGCAAAACGAGACTTTATTGCAAAAGCATGAGCGTCAGGTGAAAGAGCATCTGCGTCAGAAGCAAGAGGCATGGCGCAGCATGGGCGGCTCATTGCGGGAGGAACAGGCAACCAAACCGAATGTGCTCGACTTTGTGAAAACGGCGCTCGAGAAGCATGAAAAGAACGCTGACAACGAGGATCCATCTGTCGACGAGGAGGATGAGGATGTTGATTATATCGACTACGAGGAGATGGAAATGGGGGATCAAACACTCGTCGACCAGGACGTTGACTCGGGGGTTGAGGAGGACGAGAGTGAGGATGAGAACGACGAGAATGAAAACCAGGAGGGCGGGGAAGCAGACGAGGATAATGAAGACGAGAATGTGGCTCCAAAGCGTACGACGACACGACGACGGCGTATTGTGGATGACGATGAAGACGAGGGCGAGGGCGACAAGGAGAATGACGAGAATCAGGAGAATGGGGACTTCTCCCCTCGGCCTCTCTTCAACCAGCCAGCGTCTTTGTCGTTTTCGGCGAGTCGTACACCGTTGGCTGAACTGGAAACCCCAGCAAAGACCAAATCGGCTTCCTTCATGGAGAGACTTCAGCTCAGTGGCTCGAGACGGTCTCCATCTCCTGGTGGTAGTCCTGCGCCTTTCAATTTCGGCGGGCCGCTGGAGTTCTCACAGTCGGGCTCACAAGCAACATTGGCTGGTTCTCCGGGTCTAGCGCCAGGGTTTGGTGACCTCTTCGCGGATGGGACTCAGGCGTCACCCAAGAAACCAGGCTTGAATAAGGCCGATACTTTCGATAGATTGTTTGGGGTATGCTTAAGCTGTGCTTGTTTTTCTGTGGTCTCACACTTTTCAGGCTCGGAAGGATGTAACGGTCCTTGGGCTGACTCAAGATGCAGAGGGCTTAGAGCCTGCCTTTGAGGCTGAACCCAGTTTGAAGCGCAAGGCTGATAAGATATTCGAGGAGGAGCAAGAATACTTGGCTAGGCAGGGCATGATGGATGCGCCTGAAGAGAAGGGGAAGCGCCCGTTGTACATCAACGACAATGGGTATGTTTTGTGTGCTTTGTCTACGCTCGTCTGACTGAGTCCACTCTCTAGTTTCCTAACTCAGACTCGTCCTGAGAACAGCCCGGCGCTGTATACGTTGACGCCCAGTCAGCGAGCTCATCCGTTTACGCCCTCGGGAACACAGAGAAATTCTGAGCGGACACCGCTTGGCTTGTTGTCATCTCGGCGTTCGCCCGATTCAGCTTCGGACAGTGGCTCACCTTCGTGGGGGAGACTTCGTCGACGGGGATCTACCTCGATAGACAGTCCTTCGCCTTCGAAGAAAAGGAGAACGGTGGTACCGCCGGTTAAGCCGATGATACGCAAGTCAGACTTCATTGAGGGCGAGGCTGAAGAGGAGGATGACGAAGACGATATTGGGTTTGGTGCACGCTCGGGTGCAGCGGCTGGTGACGATGAGGAAGAAGAAGGTGGTGACTTGGACCGTGAACTTGAGGTCATGATGGACCGGCGCAACATGACTGAAGAGGAGGCTGCTGAGGCACTGGTCAGGGAGAAGTTCAAGTATGTGCCTGTAAATTCTTGTGTGTGTAGGTCGGTGACTAACTGGCTATTAGGGAAGACGAGAGGGAAGATGATGCCAAGATACAAAGAGAAGTACAAGCTATCATTGAGGGTAGGCGACGTAACGGAAGGAGAAGGCGTCCTATTGGATTTGAGGATGATGATGATGATGCCGACAACTACGACGACATTGAGGATAAGAGGCGTCGGATGAAGATGCAGCGCGCGGAGCCGCAGAACATCCAGGAATTATGTACGTTTCTTGAGCCAATGCCTTTGACGCTAGCCTCTCTGATACGTCTCCAGATGCTAATGAAGCGACTGCGGCCTTCGCTCGCGCATACAAACACCAGGAAGACGAGGTCCTTGATTTCCCCAAGTCAGATGGCATTGAGCCGGAGGATTTGGCCCAGGACGATGATGATGAGATGGATGTCGATGGCCCCCGCGAGAGAGTGGATTTCCACACATTGCGGCGTGAGCTGCAGCAGACTGCACGTATGGTCAGTCTTCTGGTTTGACAGTCTGTGGTTCTTCTTTATTCATGAGCATTAGGATGAGGACGAGGACGGGCCCGCATTTGACCCCAATGTTGTGCCAGGCGACGACGATGACGACGACGATGACTTGCACATTAGGGTGAAGACAGTTGATACGAAAGCTGAAGCGGCGCGTCGGCGTGCAAATACACGGGAGTTCGATGAGTTTGCGCCAGGGGTACGTTGCCGTCTGTTTGAAGCTGTATGCAGATAGCTAACCGGCTCGCAGTCTTCCACTGGCCTGAAAGACAAGAATCCGCGGAACGCGGCATGGGCAAAGACGGAAGGAAAGATGATGAAGGCCAGTGGGAGTCGGCCAACAAATACGACTTCCAGGTCGAGTATTGTGACAGGCCATGGGTCCTTTACCAAGGGCGCGCGTGTGACTGAGAAGAAGAAGGAAGAGAAGAGAAAACCACCTGTGCGTGCGCCTGGTACGAGCATTCTCAAGAAGACGCTTTCTGGGCGCCAGGATAGATTTACATCTAGCTAAGGGATTTTGAGTCTGTTCGAGTACATACCTATATCTACACATGGAGCTAATATTAATGGACGGGATTTCGTGCTTATTGAATCAATTCCTTTGTAATTGTGAAAATGGACTTGCCCGAGTTCTGCTTCTAAGCGGCGTCTATGTGATGCGCGGCACGTGTATTGTTCTTTGACCCACACGGCCATTGTCACTGCTGCGACAGCGCTCAGGCGACTATCGTCATGTATAAGATGGGAAATTCTGCAATCACAACGCAGTACACCCCATCATCACCGCAGGTTCTCTCTGACTCGACACACCTTGCCTGCATTTTCCAGTAACATGACATCGACAGCAGAATGGAGAGGTCGCTCTGTCACCGACGTCGACATCGAGAGCCAGTCGTTCCATTCTCAGTTGGGTGACACGCAGCCCGTTTCTGGGCAGGTCTCTCCCGATATCGAGAGAGAGTCTGTCCAGTATCAATTGTCGACCCCCATTGGGATAGAAATGGACGAGGGCCGTATTTCGGGTGACGAGGCAAGAAAGGAAATTCCAGAACGCAGGCGGCGGCGCTCATCAGAGAGCCGCCGTGGTGGCTTGCGGGAGTCACCTACCATTCGTCGTTCACGCGTGCGAAGAGACAGCCCGCCTGTGGGCTTGCCCAATATCTTCTCCAGGCCACGAGGCATTGGCAGAAGGGGTCGATATGGGGCGTCTGAACCCAGTCAAAAAGGTCAGTTTTTTGCGTTGGTATCTGGGGACAAGCATGAAATCAGATAGCAGGTCCCAGAGATTACAAGCAGAAGTATCCTGGGGATGCTCCTTACAAGGAGATCGACCCTGAAGCCCGCGCCTGGTTTGTCTACAACGACGAGAGTGCGATTTTTGACAACGACATGCTCCTCGAGTCGAATGATAGCTTGGACATACTGCTGATCTTCGTGCGAAGTTTCAAGTGGGATTTTTGGAAACTCGTTTACTGATAGTCAAACAGGCAGGTCTCTTTTCTGCAGTTTTGACAACATTTGTTGCACAAACATCACAGGCGCTCTCTCCAGACAACGACGCCATTTCAAGTTCTGTCCTTATTGAGCTAGTCGCCTTGCAGCGTGCGCAAGCCAACGGAACATCCTTGGACGCTATTCCCGCCGCCGACACCTCGTTCTCTCCATCAAGAATCGATTTGTGGACGAACGGACTCTGGTTTACCAGCCTTGCGCTCAGCCTCTGCACCGCCCTCTTCTCTGTTCTTGCTAAACAGTGGCTACGCCAGTATGCCTCGTTCGTCTCAGGAACCACACGTACGCGGGCATTGACGCGCCAATTTCGCTACGACGGCCTCAACAGATGGAAGGTGCCGCTCATCATTGGAATACTTCCTACCATCCTCCATATATCCCTCTTCCTCTTCCTCGTCGGACTTGTCGTTTTTCTCGTCCCGCTAAGCAGGACACTCGCGTATGTACTCGCTGGCATCACAGGTTTCGCCGTTGTCACGTACTTTGTTACAACCTCACTGCCCGTTTTCTATGCTCAATGCCCGTATCGCACGCCACTATCCGCGATTATGTTTCCGGCGTACCACAGAACGCTGTACATCATTCGTTGGTTGCTCATCTGGCTGCACAACACCGCGATTTCCGTACGCACGCCGCGATGGTGGATGCACACCATTTTCAATGCAGCACCACCGCTTTCACCTTCCAACGCCGTCTATCTTCCTCATTGGAAGGACTTGTTTTCGGGGAATTTGGACATTGCGTCGCTAAAGGAGGCGGAACAACTCGTCGTGGGAAACAAAAAGACGATACCGGCGCAGGCCGCAGATGCGCTGACATGGATGGCGAGCACTACATCTGATCTCTCGGCCAAGGTTGTCGCTGCTGAGGCCAGAGGCATGCTACCCGAGGATTTGGGCCCAGATACAGTGGACTGGCAGTGGAAAGCTCTCTTGCAACAAGCATGGCAATATTTCGACGCCGACCCGTGGGGCGGCATCGATTCGCAAGACCTCGTCGTCGGACGCCTCATACGCTCCAGTCTCTTCTACTTCGACTGGGAACAAAACCCGGCACTGTGTCCAAGAGTGGGAATTCCTTTGGCGCCGTCTGTGCCCATCGACACCGAGGACTTCGATACGGTCGTGACGGTGTGCGCGCTGGGATGCGAGTGCATCTTCCAAGCGGGGGATTATCGGGCGGATATCTGGCCATGGCTTGTTTTCGATGTTATCCTGACTTCTCAAGCTCCTCGTGTGCGGGCACCGCGATGGATGTGGTGGTCGATCTGCACACAGGCGGCGCAAGGTGCGGCGTCCATGGGCTCGGGATACTCCCTAGCCCAGACCTGTAGCGAGGGAGAGAAAAACATTGAGCGATGGAATATGCGGGCCTGGCTTCGAGGTATGAAGCTTCCTGTCGGTCTACGGGTTAGTGTGAGACGTGTGATTGAAGAGCGACGCACTTTAACACCTCGGGCGGAAAACGACACTTCTCTTCATGCGCGCATTCCATTACATATATTCCTGGCCGACCATTTCTCTGACATGGCAGATATTTGGGAAACCGTTTCGCTTGATCCTGGCTTTTAGAATAAACATTATTCATCTGCATTGCTGCGAATTCGACAAAAACTTGAAGAACTGGACTCACTACCGACCAAGACTTGAAGCACGCCAAGTCAGCATTGTGAGTATATTGTCAGAGCGTAACTTGGACAGAAGTTGACAAGCAATGTCTCTGACCTGCGTCGATGGGGACACGCCTCCCCTTGCCTCAGCCTGCAAGGCTAAGGGAGAACTCAGAACAGCAACCTCTGGGTCACGCCAGCGGTCTGAGTCTTTATGTGGTTCAGTGTATGGGCGCATCTTTGAGAGCTTGCTGAGTGCTCGGCGTAGTTGATGTTCCCAGGCATATGAATACTCATAACCTCTCATAAGTTATACCCATCCTCCTCGCCAAGGCTTCTCATGCAGTAGGCTGAGTATGCAGTAGACCGTGTAACCGTCATTTTGATGAACATTGTCACGCAATGTCGCAGTATTATTGTCCGACGGATCCCAACTCTGCAATAGCCCTCCTGACCTGCTCCTGACCGCGAAAGTTGCATGTACCATGTAAACAGCGCATGGGGGCACTGGCTCTGGGCATCCCAGCCGTAGACCAGAAAGTGTGGCGCAATTGATGGGCGTTGTGATTGCCGTGATTTCGAAATTCGTCTGTCGGTCGCCGTCTGGCCACCATGGCTCGAAGCAGGCTCGCATTTCTCAACCCCGAATCTTCTGCCGGACAGTCGAATCCCGTACGCCGCTGACTGTTGCCGCTGTGTAGCTGGTTTCTACCGCACCAAGTAACAAATATTCAGCTATGTAGCGCCAATTTGGCGCCTGGACTCATGCCCTCGTTGCTCCTGTTTGCGCTTCCTATAAGGTGGTTTCAAATAGAATGGACTCGCCAACCTTTTCCTCAGTAGCAAAAAACGCCTTGGCAATGGGTTTTGAAGTAACCTTTGGTCGGTAGGTCAGCATTCCTCTGTACCTAGTCAGCGCTCAGCGCTTAGGGACCTCGTAAGTACGCTTGCGACGCCGCATACCACTTTTAAGCTTTGAAACCTGTCTAAGCTAGATCTCAGGTTGTCATCGCCCAATTCACTGGAGCATGTGTCTCGGGCTTCACGATGTCATCATCCAACCAACCGCCGGTTTCTGCTGTTTGAGGGCATCTGCACCGCGCGGGCAGCCCCAGACGTTGCGACAGTGGCACTGTATATAAGGAAGACCTCACCGAGAGGGCAGACAACAAACTTTCCTTCGCCTTTTCAAACTTTTTGCCACGACAATGTCCCCTACCATTCGCACAATCTTGGGCGCATCACTGTTCTCTGCCGTGGCTTTGGCACAGAAGGTTCGTGAGACGACGGACTCCTGCGGCAGCTACACCGTCGACGGGATGAAGGGCGCGTTCGCCGACGCGGTCACCATCGACTTCTCCAACGCATCCGGTGATGTTGGATCTTTCCTTGAGTTCGTCCTCTTCGCATTGTCTCCTCCCGAAAACCATTAACGGCTCTCCAGCCAGAATGGTTTCTACATCAGCGACTACAACGTCGAGAGCACGCCCGTCGCACATAGGTTTTCGAAGGATCATGTTACCCTCGGCGACGGTGTCCTGGAGATGAAAGTGTCTGCATACACCTCTGGATCCATTCTGTCCTCCGAGATTGCGTCGTACGACTCTTTCCTGCATGGCTCGGTCCGCGTGACGATGAAGTCCAGCAAGACAGCTGGCGTCTGCGAGGGCATCTTCTTCTACAGTGCGTTGTCCTTTTTGTAAGGATGCCCAAGAAACTTATACTTATGAATGCGTGCAGAGAACGACAACCAGGAGACAGACATCGAGTTGCTCACGACAACGTCGCTGGAGGCTAGCGACAGCGTTCCCGCCGGATACTGGACCACAAACCAAGCCGTCGTTCCCGGCGGACAGTCCACCTCAAAGAACATCGCATTCGGATTCAACCCCACAGATGATTTCCACGAGTACCGCATCGACGTGAGTTCATCTCAGCCTTCTCGTGCTACAGCTCCGTTGCTCACTCGAACATTACTAGTGGGCTGAAGGCTCAACGACATTCTTCGTAGACGGCACCCAGGTCAACAAGCTCACAGACAACGTCCCAACGGAGGCAAGCGCGTTCATCTTCAACGCCTGGAGCAGTGGCGACAAGTTCTGGTCAGCGGGTCCACCGACGGCCGACTCTGTCACCCAAATCCGAAAGATTGAGCTATACAAGGGGTACCTCCCCAAGGTACAAGGTCGCGCATGTAGCGTTTAAAAGTGATAACGCATCGCACATCGAGATTTTTGTTACTCATAAGATTATCGTAAGTGTACATAGCTTCTGGAGGGCTTGTCGGATGTTGTGTCAAGATGTGAAGGAATCCATTGATTTTCTACTTTTGCTTGAAAGCAACACAATGTATGATAGCTCGCATACAGAGTTTGCCACCTCGTGACGTGACATCATGCTCGCCCAAAGCAGCACAACGACAGCGCCGCGGGCGCACTGCACTTCGGTGACCTGAACAAAAACAGCCATATCGTAGAGGAGACAAATGTGCACGGCCTCGT